>CM065399.1:25225000-25385000 GCA_033060915.1 Euryodendron excelsum
CTATTCTCATGTGATCGTTTGCAGCCCACGGGAAGGCCATTTTTCATTCCTATAACTCTATTGACTACCGTACCAAACCATAATGAGCACTACTCTTTTCCCTACCTTTTGGCCTGTCATTTAATTTGCTGTCCTGAATTTTCAGCAACCTAACAGTTGTAGATCCAGCAGCCTATCACATTTAAATCCAAGTCTCTCCTAAGCACTTTTTATCATCAAATTTGTGCAGCCTTTCTTCTATCTTGTAAAACCCAAAAACCGAGAACGTTCTGAAACCTGAAAACCACAAGGTTTCTTCTGTTCCAACCTCATTCATCTCTATTTCAAGATCCAAATCCCTCAAGCTTTCTGAAACTTTTGCCCACCACTGAAGCAGTCTTCTTATCTATAGTTTCTTCATCCATATCTTCTTCTGTTATGTTGATTTAAATGCCTGTGATTAGAATTGTTGTCCAGCACAATTGCTTGCTACAATATTCTAAAGAAGGTGGTTATCCACTGGTATTCCTGCCAATTCTGGAGGCTGGGGGAGTTGATTGCGCAACAGAATGTTTAGCATTACACTGCATAAAAAGAATCTGTTATAATGTCTAAAATGTATTTTTTTTTCCTGTTAGTTTTTGTGATAGAGTTATCTTTTCATTGTTACCTCATTTTATTGGCATTAACTAGTTGGAAGACTTGTCCAGAAAAGAAGATATGACAGACTGCGTTTGTCACCCAGTCTCTTTCCTACTAGATTGCACTAATTTACCTCCTTTCCCCTCTCTCTCTCTCTCTCTCTCTCTCTCTCTCTCTCTCTCTCTCTCTCTCTCTCTCTCTCTCTCTCTCTCTCTCTCTCTCTCAGTCAGGTTCAGCTCAGTAATTTACCTCTCCTTGAAACAGGATATAATTTCCTGTCACCTATTTAAATTGAAAGAACAGAAAATTACGAGTCCTCTTTCTTGCTTGTTGAAATACTTGTGCTAATTTTGTCATTATTCATTGTTTTAGTTATTGCAGTCATATATTCCTCGACCATATGGTAGTGCAGTCCTCGGGAAATTGACTTAGGTGACAATCACATTCTAGACACACTAAAAGGTTCAAAGTTGAGATGGCTGCTCATATGTTTCTGTATATAGTCGAACTGATCAATGGTGTGTCTCATTTTACTGTGTGAGAAACCAGTCTCTGCACCTGATGACATATAGAATAGGGCTGGACCAAGTTTATCTAAAATGCTTGACAATCTGGATCACGGATTTTGACATTACTGGGTTGATCTTTGAAGAATTTATTTTTTTTGTCTATGGAACTGTATTCATCTCAAGAAAAATATAGACCATGAACTAGTGATTGATGCATTTTTGTTTCTCACAAAATGTCAAAAGGAAAAAATGCATATTTGTTTTGTTAACACCACAAATAGGGTCCTCCAAGTTTAATATAATCTACTTTGGAAATTCAAATCGAGTTGAGAATCATTAGGTACACATAAAAGTAAATAAATAAAACACAACAAAAGAGGCTTTCCTCTGTACGCCATACTGCATACTGATTCCCTGAATTTTGTTTTTAACCTAGTTTTTGTATTTTCCTTTATTATGGAAACATACAAGATGAGAAGCATTGCTTATAACAACAGTTAACTTTCGGTGGTGCTGTGTGCTGATTGACTCTGGCAGTGCCATTGATCTTTGAGAAAATTCATTTGATATTAGAAGCAAGTTAATTTATTGACTATTGTGTAGACAGGAAAATTAACCATCTTTCACAAAGTTTAAGCAAGTTGGTAATGGTGATTTTAATTTTAGGTTCATATTCATAGATATCTTGTTGGTCTTTCCATTAAATGTTCGTTGTTCCTGATCAAACAAACTTTCTATTTGCAACTTTTCTCTAGGCAATAAGCTCTAACACCCTTCTACTCTGTAGGACTGTTATAGTTTCTTGTTAGTTGCTGCTCAAATGCCAGTAAAACAATACACAGGGGAAGGGTGGAAATCGCCCCAATCAAATGGATCCTAAATAATACAACTGCATTTATGTCTAACTCGTTGGACTCTAAATTCATTAATGAGTTTTGTTTTCAGTATAGTACGTTAAAGCATTTGACATACCACAACATGTGTGTGTGCGAGTGTGTGTATTTGAGTGTGCGCATGCGCGTTTGTGTGCAAACTTGTTTCATGATTTTCCTCTCTTTTGTTGTATTTGTTCTCATGAGTCATCTGACATGTCTTAAATTTTGGTTTGCTACACCTCGGATGAACTCTGGAATTGCTGAGGCTTCGAATTGATTGCAGGAGGAATGCTAACCTCTTGTATATGGAATGATGTTGTAGTACATCTGCAAGATGGGAGTGTTACTGCCCTTCTTCAAAGTCATGGTTGATAAAATTGGTCGCGTCATCTTGGACTTGGCAGGAGCTACTCCGTCATCGCTATTGGTTTAACATGATTAAGGCCCTCTATTTGATTTGCTTCAGAAAATAATAAAGCGATCATGCTGTACTTGTTAGGGACTGACAAAATATGATCAACTTTGGAAGTCTAGACAAAGGCAATGTGGCTCATGAGGATTATTAAGTGTTTTTTTTCTTTTTGAAAAGATGGTCTGTTGTGGTAAACCATGGTCCGAATCTATGTTTGGTTGTAATTTGCTGTCATCTCTTTTTTTTTTTTCCTTTCCCTTCTCCCTGGTATATTTCTGTATGGTTTCTTTTTGGGGTATTTCTATAGCTTTTGCAATTCCTGGATATGGGTTCTAATAGTGGTGCATGGGGTCTCTTTTTGGTAAATTCATGTAATTAAATTGTTAAAACTGAAAACAACCTTTATTTGATTAAGATGTTCTTGCTAGTCCAAGTGTAAAGCTCTTTATTTTTTTATGACTAAAGAGGAGAAGAGGTCCAACAGCCTTTGCCTAACTATGTTCCTCCAAATTCTATGATGCACCAAGTTTAGAGAATTGGAGATCGGTTTTTGTGTGCTGAATTCTACTAGACTCTATGCAAGATTTTTAGATTCTTCTTTATGTGCAAACTTTGAAAATTGAGAAATCCACAAGCTTTCCAAAACCGTTGGCCACTATTAAACCAGCTTTGGCTTATACATTTCTTTAAGTTTTCTCAACCATATCTTCTTATGGTATAATAGTTTCAATCTTATATGATTGCAACGGTAATTGTTAGATGAACAATTTGTTAGAAAATTACTTTTTACTGAGAACGATGTTAAGGTTGTTTCAACGAGAATTGAATATCATGTGTTCAAACATGGAAGTAGTCTGTGAATGTAAGGTTGCGTACATTTATTCCTTTCCAAGCATTGCAATGCATGGAATTCTTGTGCACTTTTTTAATTGCTTGTTAAAATGATGGTAAAAAATATAAAATTTATTCATTGTTGTTGGAGTATCATTTCATTCTCACTACTAGGTGGGTCCGAACACATTTAGTAAATCAATCTCAAGATACAACTAAAAAGAAATGACTCACTACATTATAAGGGGATCACCATCAAACATCGGAATTCCTCTTTTGAGTAATCTCCAAACCATATTGACTATTTATGCTATATTTGGAATCTGAATTTATTAAGAAAAATGAAAAAAAAAAACTAAAAATGAGAGGGAGAAGACATGAAAATAGGAGATGTCAAATTCTTACTTATTTACTTTTTATGTTATTGTACTCTCCACTTTCTGTAACAACCAAACATCGTCTTATTTTTCTCTTTCATTTTCCTTCACCAACTCCTTAATCCATACACAGCATTAGTTTTTTTTTTTTTTTTTATGAAAGGACATATTAAGTTAATTTCTCAAAATATTTTAGGCAACGTTAAGAGGTTGAATTTTTTAAGAGGAAGGAAAATGAAATTACTTAGCAACCAAATGAAGAAAATGAATTTTTGATATATACTTATTCATGTTCTTCATATTTTCCTAAGCCAATTAGAAAAAAACATGCAACTTCAATTTCTTTTCCTCTCTTTGTGACGTGTATCTTTCCCTTTCCCTCCTCAAATCCAACATTGCAAACAGGTGTTTGGTAACAAACAAGTAATACACCTCCTTGGGGGTATCCTTCTCCGGATTTGCAGTCGGATTGCAAGAACGGGCCGACCCATGATCCAAGTTACAAATAATACTGCTCCCTCAATTTTCCTTATATTCAGCTCTTTCGATACTTCTTCACACGCACGAATAGAGGGGGAGAGAGAGAGAGAGAGACAGACAGACAGAGAGACACAGTGAGGGGTTGAAGACATGTCGAGAGTTACTGTTTTTGCCATTATTGGACGATCAATAGCTGATAATAATGGCCTAAAAAGAAGAGGTAATTCCACTCTTCTCTCTCCAACTAAACCCTCGCTGCCATTGTCATTTCTATCATTTGCGTTGTTTCGTTCTCTCTCTCACACTTGTAGAAGAAGCCCTAGTTCTCCTCCGCCTGCTGTAATGACGAATCAAACAGAAGCCGAAACCTTACCCAGACGCCGATGCAACTCGGGACCCAGTAATCTCCAAGATGCTGTAAGTTTGTTCAATCGCCTCATCCAAATGCGACCTCTGCCCTCGATTATCCGAATTAATAAAGTGTTAGGGATGATTGCCAAAATGGGTCATTATGGGATGGTTCTTTCTCTTGTTGATAAATTGAAACTACTAAGTTTTCAAGTCGATTTGTATACCTTGAACATTGAAATAAACAGTTTCTGCCATTTGAATTGAGTCGACTTTGGGTTCTCTCTGTTAGGGGGCCTTTTTAAAAGTGGTTATGCACCCGACGTCACTACCCTTAACACTCTGATAAATGGCCTTATCTTTGAAGATAAAACTGATGAAGCAGTGGGGTTATTTAAGAAATTAATGAGAAAGAGAGAAATTGAAGCCAACGTTGTTACTTATGGAACGATTGTCAAAGGGCTCTGCACAACAGGGAACACTAGCACGGCTATTAGGTTGCTGAGGATGATAGAGGAGGGAAGTTGTAAACCTAACGTAGTAGTATATACTGCGATCATTGATAGTCTTTGCAAGGATAGGATGCCAGATGATGCTCTGAACCTCTTATCAGAAATGAATGAAAAAGGTATTTGTCCAAATGTTGTCACTTATACTTCTATAGTTTATGGACTACGTAATTTAGGCAAGTGGGATGAGGCTACAAGAATGTTAAGTGAAATGTTGGATAGCAGTGTTCCTCCAAATGTTCATACATTTAATGTGGTGGTGGATGCACTTGCGAAGGAAGGGAGGGCAAAAGAAGCAGAGGGGGTATATGAAATCATGACTCAAAGAGGTGTGGATCCTGATGTTATTACATACAGCACTATAATGGACGGATATTGTTTGTGAGGCCAAATAGGTGGAGCTATGAGAGTGTTCAATGCCATGGAGGATAGGGGCATTGTGCCTGATGTTTTTAGTTATAGCATTTTGATAAATGGATATTGCAAGAAGATGAAAATAGATGAGGCCATGCATCTCTTTCGAGAAATGCCCCAAAAGGGGTTGAAACTTGACACGATAACTTTCAGCTGTATGTTACAGGGTTTACTTCAAACTGGTAGATGCGTTGCTGCTCGAGAATTCTTTAATGAGATGCAAGCTGCAGGCCAAATTCCAAATATTTGCACTTATAATATCTTGTTGGATGGACTGTGCAAAAAATGGGCATATTGATGAAGCATTATCCTTATTTCGCATGATGGAGCATAAGGGATTGCATCTTCTTATTTCCACCTACAATATCCTCCTTGATGGATTCTGCAAGGGTGGAAAACTTGATACTGCAAAGGACCTTTTCAGTAACCTTTCTTCCACGGGAAAACATCCTGATGTTAAGACATACACTATTATGATTCAAGGGCTTTGTGAAGAAGGCCTGCTGGATGAGGCTAGAGAGCTGTTTGTGAAGATGAAACAAAATGGTTGCTTGCCGGATGATGCCGCGTACAACTTTGTCATCCGAGGATTTCTTAGACGTCTGAAGTGCCAGGAGGCGTTGATACTCTTTGAGGAAATGATTGGAAAGGGGTTTTCAGCAGATGCATCTACTTGTTCCTTGATTGTAGAACTAATCTCAACTAAAGGACAGGATCCTTCTCTCCAAGAATTTAGAAAGAAGTTCATGCCATTGTAGAGACATGGAATCCAAGAATTTGAATAAATTTCTTAAGCTGTGAAGGTAAAGCTACAAATATACTAAAATGTATCACATGTTACGAAGTTAATTTTTTTTCCCCTTCATATTGTAATGTGATCTTCTAACTATCACATTTTGAAGCCATAAACATTTGTTATTTCCAGGGGCAAGCACTAATCAAACACATTTTGCCACGACTCTTCTGGTTGTCTTACTCCCTGGATACCTCTATACCTTAGTTAACTGTAATTTTGGATATGATACATGCTGATATTTCTAGCATAGCCTTCTATGACCCTCGAATGACGAACTCCTTCCCATCTTAGATTACTTTTTTTGTCATTTTTTCCTTTTTCTTCTCTATTTGATGGAATTTGGTTTACACCTGTAGCCTCGTTTTATTTAATTTTATTGCTCCTTCCTTTCTGTTGACCTTTCTGTAATGTTACTTCTTGCTCTACTTTCCTCCCAATGCCATCTGGAGGTTTTAATAAAAGGTTAGCTTGAACCACTTCTTTGAAAAAATTAACACCTATAGCCTTTTGCAGAAGGGCTGAAAGCCTTATATGCGTTTCTTCTCATGATCTCTATATTTAATAATAGGATATTTTAGGACTTTAGTACCCAAACACCCACACCTGGGGATGGGGTCACAGATTTTGTGGAGCAGTGCACATATGGCCTCTGTTGGAAGATAAAGGTAGTGACAGATGGTGGCACTGTAATTATTCTATATGACTGGCTGACAACAGATAAAGGCATCTAATTTTCATGGTTCACATGGTTGGTTAATGACATATAACAAGGAAACTGACAGCCAGTGATTGATGTTTTTTTGATGAAATTTCAAGAATATAATAAATGGGCATGTCCGTTTTTGGAGAATCAACGCATACTTTCTCATTTGCAATTGTTTCCTTATTTTTGTAGTCTAAAATTTGGGCAGTAAGCTGTGCTTATATAGGTTGTTTATCTTTAACCTCATCATAGATATCATCTTTGATGAGTTTGATCAATGTTTAAGATCTGTCAAGGAACCAAGGTGAACTAGTGCTGTCAAAGATATCCTTTGATCCTTCTGCACTCTGTTGCACTCGCTACATTGCTTCAGGCAAGCTGCATATGATTGATATCTCATTTGATTGCAATCACTAATGCTATGACAATTAATTATTTCTGGTTCTCTAAAGTAGGGGCTCATTGCTTGTGAATTTTTTTTGAGCTGGTGGAGTCGTGTGAAAAATTGATGATACAGAAAGGCCACAAACTTTAAGAGTGATGTGCTTGAGGATGATAAATGGGCTTTCCATATCAGGGTTCACTAGTACAGATATTGGGTTGCATAGGATTTTGGAGCACCTTAGTGCAAGTTTTTGTTAGGCATAGTTGTGAACGACTGTTTAAACCCTGCTTTTAAGGATTACGGTAGTCAATTTCTGTATTCAACTAGATTGATTGCTGGAAGAAAGATAATGGCGCTGGAGGGATTACGAAATTAGATTACTCGTCTTCCAACCTTTATAATATTTACGGTGAGGTTGTCTAAGACTTGATGCAAGTAAGGAGTATATAGTTGGGTCCTTGCAAAAAAAAAATAAAAGAAAACAAGAAAATGTAAATGTTCCCTCTCATGTTTGATAATGACACTATTGTAGTATCGGCAGAAATCTCCATGCGTATTGGATAAATAATCATATAATAAAGCATATTTGTTTACCCCACAAATATGTGCTCCAAGTTTTTAATAATCTACTTTCGAGATTCAAACTGAGTTGAGAGGCATTAGGTACTCCGTACCCATAATTAAGAGAAAAATAAAAAGAAGGATTGCTCTGTTGGCTGAACTGAACTTTGTTGCCCTGGATTTTGTTTCCTAGATTTTTATTTGCCTTTGCATCATTGAATGTGAAATCATTCATTTGACCATCTTTAAGACAGAAAGCCTGACCAGTTTTGCAAAGTTTAAACAAGTTGGTACAGGTAGTTTCAATTTGATGCTGATATGCACAAATATCTTGTCATGACTTCCGTTAAATGTTGTTTATCACTGGTCAATCACAGTATAAGACTCTATTTGTAACTTGTCACTAGAAAATGAGTCAGAATATGCTACTACTCCATAAGATTGTTTACTTTCTTGCAAGTTGCTGCTCAAATGTGAGTAAAACAATACACTTGGGGAGAGTAGAAAACTCCCCAATACTAGACAGATCCTAAATGACACAATTACATTTATGTCTAACTTCTTTGTTTGTAAATTATTTGGTGAGATTTACTTTTGAGTATTGCACTTTGAAACATTTGACATACCCCCAACTCTGTGTGCATGCTTGTGTGTGCATGTGCATTTGTGTGCAATCCTGTTTCATAATTTTCCTCTTTTGTTGCATTTGTTTCTCCTTGAATCATCTGACATGTCTTAAATTTTGCATTGTCACACCTCAGATGAACTTTGGAATTGCTGAAGCTTTGAATTGATTGCATGTGGAATGTTAACCTGTTGTAGGTGGAATGATGCTGTAATACATCTGGAAGGTGGAAACATTACTGTCATGGTTCAAAGTCATAGTTGATTAAGCGATGAATCGGCTGAGTCATCTTGGACTTGCAGGAGCTCCTCCAATTTTGCAATTGGTTCTACTTGATTAAGGCCCTCTGTTTGATTTGCTTCAGAGAATAATGAAGCACTGATGCTGTACTTGATTAGGGACTGATGAACTATGATTGGCTTTGGAAGCCTAAACAAAGGCTACGGGGCTTATGACGATCAAGCAGTGTTTTTTTTTTTGGTTTCAAAAGAAAGTCTGTTGTTGGAAACCATGGTCCTAATCGATTTTTGTTGGTAATTTTCTGTCTATCACTTCTTTTTTTCCCTTGTTTCTTTCTGTATGGTTTCTTTTGTGGAGGGTATTTTGATTGTTTTTGGATCTCTTGGATTTGGGTTCTAACTGTTGTCTATGGGTCTCCTTTTGGTTAATTCATGTAATTGAATTGTTAAAATAATGTTTATTTGTGAATTGGAAATTAAGATATTGGTTATGAAGTGTATAGACTCTATGCAAGATTTTTAGACTCTTCTTTATGCCTTCTTCTTCTTCTTCTTCTTCTTCTTCTTCTCCTTCTTCTTCTTCTTTTCTCTTTTCCTTCTGATTTGCACTTTATTAACATGTAACTAGACCTTTAAACAACTCTTTCCACCATTGGAGTACTACTTCAGTGGGCCTAATCCTTTATTAAATGAAATATAACCATAGCAACCCAAAGTCACAATGAAAGGAAAAACATTGTTGGGTACTCTCCAAAGTACCCAAAGTCACATGATTGCATTTCATTCTTTGGGTACTCTCCAAAGTAAATGGAGACTTTAGTCTTTTGGGATGAAAGATCTCATTATGTTAAATTTTTGAAAGTTTTATGCTACATTTGGAGCTTAAATTTCCAGGGGCAAATAAAATAAAAGGGACATGTTCATTTTTATGATTAGCCAAGTGGAAAAAATAACTTTTTTTAAAAAAAAATTACATATTCATTTTCTTCTCATTTGCTTAATCCAACTAAAAAAGAAAAAAATCAACTTATTTTTTACTTGTGCATTTTCAACTCTCCAGACTCCAGCGTTTACAACACACTTGCACTTGATAGTTCACAGCAATGGCTGATAGTGGGCCAAAAAGAAGAGGTACTGCCACTCTTTTCTCTCAAACAAAGCCTTCAGTGTTATTGTCATTTGTTTTGTTTCGTTCTCTCCCACACTTGTAGAAGCCCTAGTTACCCTTCTGATGTAATGGAGAATCAAGCCGAAGCTGAAACTTTATTCAAACACCAATGCCATTCGGGGCCAAGTAATCTCCACGATGCTGTAAATTTGTTCAATTGCCTCCTCCAAATGCAACCTCTGCCATTGATTATCGAGGTTTTCGAGTCAATTTGTGTACCTTGACCATTGAAATTAACTGTTATTGCCACTTGAATCGAGTCGACTTTAGGTTCTCTTTTAGGCGGCCTCTTTAAACATGGTTATGCACCGAACCTCCATACCTTCAACACACTGATAAATGGGGTTATTTCCAAGATAAAACTGCTCAAACTGTGGAGTTATTCAAGAAATTAATGAGAAAGAGAGAAATTGAACTGGACGTGGTTACATATGGAATTATTGTTAATGGGCTTTGCAAAACTGGGAACATGCACGACTATTAGGTTGATGGATTCTGCAGGGAGGGAAAGCTTGACACTGCAAGGGATCTTTTCTAGAGGGATACATCCTGTTGTTAAGACATACACTGTAATTGTACAAGAGCTTTGTGAAGAAGACCTATTGGATGAAACTAAAGTCTTACTTGTGAAATGGAGAAGAATGGTTGCTCGCCAGACGACGTCGCTTACGACACTTTTATCCAAGGATTTCTTGGGCAGCAGAAGTGCTATGAGGCATTGATACTAGATTGCACTAATTTACCTCCTCTCTCTCTCTCTCGGGTTCAACTCAGTAATTTATCTCTCCTTGAAGTAGGACATAATTTCCTGTCACCTATTTAAATTGAAATAATAGAAAATTATGGGCCAATTTCCCTGACAAAGAGGGATTTTGAGCTTTATTCCCAACCTGGGTGCTGGAATAATTTAATTCAGCATCCCAGGTTGAGCACCATTTCAAAAGGCGTTTATATTAAAAATGCCTTTTGAAATGACGTTTTTACGTTGTATTTCTTCTAAGTAATAAAGGAGGGAAACACGAACACGAAATGTGTGAAAATACGCCACCTAAAAATGTTATTTCAGCTAATGTTTTTTCAATTAAAACCACCATTTGAAATGGCATTTTTTTCTTGGGAAAAAGCACCATTTGAAATGGCGTTTATATCAAGAAATCAGCCCCCCTTATCTTTGTGAAGCAGTTGAACTAACTTGCATAACTTTCAAACCGGGACACCGATTGACGTGCCGTTAACTCCCAAATATCACTTATGTCACACCAATGCCTCTTGTCAAGTTTTGCACTCACCAGACCTTTCCTCCCCATTTCAGTACCCCAACGGCCAAGTTGGCCTAACTCCAAAAATCTAAGTTTCGAAATTCCAAAACCTTGCATAACTTCCAAACCAGGAAACCGATTGACATATCGTCAACTCCCACACGTCATTCATATCACACCAGTGCCTCCCGTCAAGTTTTGCACTCCCTGGACCCTTCTTCCCCATTTTAGTACCCCAACAACCGAGTTGGTCTAACTCCGAAAACCCAAGTTTTGAAATTCTAAAACTTTGCATAACTTCCAAACCGGAAAACCGATTGATGTGCCGTTAACTCCCACACGTCACTTGTGTCACATCAGTGCCTCTTGTCAAGTTTCGCACTTCTTGGACCATTCCTCCCCATTTTGGTACCCCAACTGCCGAGTTGGCATAACTCCGAAAATCTAAGTTTCGAAATTCCAAAACTTTGCATAACTTCCAAACCAGGAAACTAATTGACGTGCCGTCAACTCCCACATGTCACTTGTGTCACACCGGTGCGTCCTGTCAAGTTTTGCACTCCCCGGACCCTTCCTTCCCATTTCGGTACCCCAACAGCCGCATTGGCCTAACTCTGAAAACCTAAGTTTTGAAATTCCAAAACCTTACATAACTTCCAAACTGGGAAACCAATTAACGTGCTGTCAACTCCCACATGTCACTCATGTCACACCGGTGCCTCCCATCAAGTTTCGCACTCCCCGAACCCTTCTTCTCCATTTTGGTACCCCAACGATTGAGTTGGCCTAACTCCGAAAACTTAAGTTTTGAAATTCAAAAACTGTGCATAACTTCTAAACCAAAAAACCTATTGACATGCCATCAACTCTCACACATCACTTGTGTCATACCGATGCCTCCCGCCAAGTTTCGCACTCCCCAGACCCTTCTTCCCTATTTTGGTACCCCAATTGCTAAGTTTGCCTAACTCAGAAAACCTACGTTTCAAAATTCCAAAACTTTGCATTCCAAACCAGGAAACGAATTGACATGCCGTCAACTCGCACACGTCACTCGTGTCACACCGGTGTCTCCTGTCAAGTTTCGCATTCCCCGGACCCGTCCTCCCAATTTCAGTACCTCAACAGCCAAGTTGGCCTAACTTCTAAAACCTAAGTTTTGAAATTCCAAAACTTTGCATAACTTCCAAACCGGAAAACCGATTGACGTGCTGTCAACACCCATACGTCACACCGGTGCCTCCCAAAAAATACGAGTCCTCTTTCTTGCTTGTTGAAATACTTAAGCTAATTTTCTCATTATTCATTATTTTAGTTATTCAATCATACATTCCACGACCATATGGTAGTGCAGTCCTCTGGAAATTGACTTAGGTGACAATCACATTTTAGACACACTAAAAGGTTCAAAGTTGAGATGGTTGATAAGTCACATAATTTATATATTTTCACCCGTTAATTATATTATTTAGTTATTATTTATTTATTTATTTATGTTATTGTTTTTATTGAAAATTTGGATACAAGAGCAAAAGAAAGAATCCCAACCAAAATAGGAAAGAAGTGCTTAAAGAATCAAATCTTTGGACAATTCTATTCAAGTAAAGAGACTAAAAGGGAGGTCTATCAACCAATAAAGAAAGTCGTGCAAAGAAGAGCAGATTTATACATATGTGTATAAGATATATATATATGTGTGTGTGCACGTGTGACGTGTGGGCAAGCAAGACAAGCAAAGAGAAGCAACAAGAAGAAAAAAAAACCCAACCAGGTCCATACATACAAGGGTGTTAGGTGGCCAAGCCAAGGAAAGATATAAAAAATAATCAAATCCCTAGGGAGAGTGGGGAGCCGCCGCACATAGTGGAGAAGAGAATAGAAGAGAAAAAGTCAAGAAGAAAGAAAGAAGAAGGAAGAAAAAGAAGACAAAAATTTGGAACTACAAAGCTTTCAAGCCTTATTATTTTTACGTGTCCAGGTTTTATATTCTATTTTTCTAACTTTCAATAGTTGTTAAAATTATGAGTGGCTAAGTTTTCATACTAGGGTTGAGGGTAAAACTACATGCTTTATAATGGCTTGACATATATTTATTTCCCAACATGTGCTTTGGTTGTTTAATACTCTGACCTATATTTAATTAAAGTCAATAATTTGGATATGAATTTAGTTCATGATTTGAGATTGTTGGATAAATTATTAGCCCTGTTATTCATTGGTAAATTTTCAAGTATTGGATTTCTTATGTGATTTGTTTTCAAATGGATACATATGAATTTTTGATCTTCAATGTTAAGGTTAGGAAGAGTATCCATTAATTTATTTATTAAAATGATTTTAGTGTTACATTTTCCATAATAACAAGTTTGATTGCAACGTTATTGTGAAGTTATTATAATGCATGTGTGTGGATTCTAAAACCTTAGTCATCTTAATTTGATTTCTCTCATCTCTTTATTGTTATTTGCTAATTAATTGTTTACTTGTTTATTTGGTTATTTAGTTATTTTTGTTTATTGCTAGATTAGTTAAACAAACTCAAGATTTTTTAACTAGGTTAGGGTGAAGTACATTTATTCCAATTTATTTACTAAAATTTTCCAAGTCCCTGTGGGATTGACCTCGCACTCACTGTCGAATACTTTAATTAGATTCGTGCGTTTGCAAGTATTAAAATTTATCACATCAAGTTTTTGGCGCTGTTGTCGGGAGACTTAATTAGAAAACAAGTTAGATTTAAAAAAAATTAAAAATTAAAAAAAAATTCGCATAGAAAATATTTCAAATTTTTAGGCTCTGATTGTGAGCTGTTTATTCGGGTCGTAAACATTCGAATTTGAAAATATCTATTTCTGAAAGAATTGTAGAGAATTCAGTTAGCTTTCTAACATAGCTTGAATCAACCCAATCGGATTTCAGACGAGAGAGATATAGTCAAAATACTGACTCTCTATAGAAAATAAAAAAAATCGAGATTTTTCCTAAAATCTTGATAATTCATCTCCCCCTTCATCTATTTTGTTTATTTACATCTTTTAGATATTCTAGTTAGGTCTGGTTTAGGCCATTTTAGTTCAAATCCATCTCTTGAATTGCGAATAAGATTTTTCTTTTTCTACTCTGCCTTCTCTAAATTGGTGTATGTTCGGTTGTCGATCGAAAAATTTAGAGTCAACATCATTTGATCCGGAGATTGAAAATACATTTAGGAGAGATTTAAGAAATCAAATATAAATAAATAAAAATATATCACTAATCCCCCTTCCTGTAAAGTGTTGCCTACAACTAATGCAACACATTTTGAGTTAAAGCCTCACATAACACAACTACTTCAAACATTTTATGGGTTAGAGAGAGAGGATCCTTACATGCATATAAAAGATTTTCTTATAATCTGCGCTACATTTGGATTCCAAAATTTTTTGAATGAGTCTGTGAAATTGTGTCTTTTTCCTTTCTCTTTAAAGGATAAAGCAAAGGCATGGCTAAATTCTTTACCATCTAGCTCAATTACTTCATGGGAGTTTTTAGCGAATAAATTTCTTTCTAAATTTTTCCCAATGGCTAAGACTAATGCCTTAAGAAGAGAGATATCTGATTTCTCTCAACAAGAAATGAAAAATTTTATGAAAGTTGGAAAAAATTTAAAGATTTAATGTTGAAATGTCCTCATCATAGTTTTGAAACATGGAGACTCGTGCAATACTTTTATAATAGTTTAACATAATCACATCATAACATGATTGAATCCATGCATGGTGGAGCCTTCCTAAGTCTTAGAGATGATGAAGCCTATGAATTTCTTGAGAAATTATCTCAAAGTTCTCAATAGTGTGATTTCACATCTAATAGGGATAAGTCAGTCATTTCATCTCAAAAAGGGGGTTTGTATGAGGTAAAAGAGAATTCTAAAATAGAAATGAAGTTAGATAGTCTCACAAGAAAGATAGAAGCTTTAGCTATGAATAGGACTATGGAGTCAGCCAATAGAGTTCAAAATGATATATGCTCGGTATGTGCAAGTCCTATGCATACTACAGAGTTGTGTTCATCCATGATAGGATATTCCGAATGCTATTTTGAGCAAACAAATGCACTAAATAATTATGGAAAACAATTTGGAAATTCTTTTAGAGAGACATACAATCCCAATTGGCGAAATCATCCAAATTTTTCATGGAGAAATAATCAAAATAATCATAATTTAGGTGGGCAACCTTTGCAATCTCAAAATCAATTTCCATCTGGTTTTCGCCCTCATACTCAATCATATCATGTTCAACAGTATCCTAATAATTCACTTCCATCAAATCTTCAGTTCTCTGCACCACAACAGCAAAAATCATCTTTAAAAGATTCTCACAAAGCATTTATGCAAGTCATAGGCCAATCTATAGTTGAAATAAAAAATTCAACTAACATGAATACTCAAGCCATAGCAAAATTAGAAAATCACATGAGCCAATTAGCTAGTCAAATGGCAGAACGAGAAAATGGAAAGCTCCCTAGTCAACCTATAGCTAAGCCACAAGGGCAATTTGTCATAAACGACCATTCTAGTTGTTCAAAGGAGCAAGATCAAGTTCAATCTATTATCACTCTTAGGTTAGAAAAACAAGTTGACAATCAAGTAAAAACACCTGAAGAATAACATCTAGAAAAGACTGAAAATAATGAACATCAAAGGGAAAAAGTAAAAGATCAAGAGTCTCTTTCTCCACAACAGTGGAGATTGACCCAACTATTAAACGTCCTGTTCCTAAAGCTCCATTTCCTCAGCCCTTAGTAGCCCCTAAGACATGTGCACAATATGGGGATATTTGGAAGCGTTTAAGTAAGTAAAAATTAATATTCCATTTTTAGATGTTATTAACAAGTGCCATCGTATGCTAAATTTTTAAAAGACCTTGTTACTATAAAAAGAAAGACAAACGTTCTAAAGAAAGCATTTCTAGCTGAACAAGTCAGCTCCATTATTTAATGTAAAGTTCTTATAAACTACAAAGACCTAGGTTGTCCTACAATTTCTTGTACAATAAGGAATCATCATATTGAGTAGGCTTTGCTAGATTTAGGAGCTAGTGTTTTATTGCCATATTCAATCTATTTACAATTAGGTCTTGGAGAATTAAAGCCCACACCAGTAACATTACAGCTAGCCGATAGGTCTGTCAAAATTCCTAGAGGTATCGTTGAAGATGTCTTGATTCAGGTTGATAAGTTCTACTTTCCAGTTGATTTTATAATCCTAGATACTCAACCTGTTCAAAACTCTAAAGGTCAAATTCCTGTTATTTTAGGGCGTCCTTTCTTGGCTACCTCCAATGCTCTAATTAATTGTAGGAATGGTGTAATGAAGATTTCATTCGGAAATATGACTGTTGAGCTCAATATTTTTGACATTAGTAAACAACCACCAGATGAAGAAGAGACAGAGACAATATGTATGATTGATAGTCTTATGCATGAGACATTTATTCGAACTAGTTATAAAGATCCTTTAGAGGCTTGCCTAGCTTATTTTGGAGATAATTTTGATATTGATGAATCTATTAATCAAGTTAATGCTTTATTAGATTCAACTCCTATGCTAGATATGAACAAATGGAAACCTAAAGTATTACCTCTTGTACTTTCTTCCTCACCAGCAAACCCATCTGTAGTGGACGCACCCAAATTAGAATTAAAATCTTTGCCAGACATGTTGAAATATATCTTTCTTGGTCCTTCAGAGACGCTACAAGTTATAATAGCCACTGATTTAGATGACTCACAAAAAGAAAGATTATTGAACATCCTTAAAAAGTATAAGGAAGCAATAGGTCGGTCTATTAATGATATTAAGGGAATTAGTCCATCTATAGTCATGCATAGAATTCATTTAGAGGAAAATGCAAAAACTTCAAGGGAACCACAAAGACGCCTAAATCCGTCTATACAAGAGGTAGTTAGAGCTGAAATTCTTAAACTTTTAGATGCTGGTATGATTTATCCCATTTCTGATAGTGAATGGATGAGTCCTATTCAACTAGTACCAAATAAGTCAGGAGTTACAGTAGTGAAAAATGAGGATAATGAATTAGTTCTAACTCGTATCCAAATAGGATGGCGTGTTTGTATTAACTATCAAAAGTTAAATTCTATGATGCGCAAAGATCATTTTCCTCTACCATTCATAGACCAAATGTTAGAAAGATTTGCAGGACATAAGTATTATTGATTTCTCGATGGTTATTCTGGTTCTAATCAAATTCCTTTTGCACCAGAAGATTAAGAGAAAACTACTTTTACTTGTCCTTTCGAAACGTTTATGTATAGACGCATGCCTTTTGGGTTATGCAATGCCCTAGTCACCTTTCAACGGTGCATGATTAGTATATTTTCTGACATGGTGGAACGTTTTCTAGAAGTTTTCATGGATGATTTCTCAGTATTTGGATCTAGTTTTGCTAAATGCTTGTACCATTTGGAATTAGTCTTAGCCCATGTAAAGAGAAAATTCTGGTACTTAATTGGGAAAAATATCATTTTATGGTCAAATAGGGGACTGTTTTAGGGCATATTATTTCACATAGAGGTATTAAGGTAGATAGAGCTAAAGTGAAATTAATTTCTAATCTTCCACGTCCATGAACTGTAAAAGAAATTCGATCTTTCTTGGGTCATGCTGGTTTCTATAGAAGATTTATTAAAGATTTTAGTAAGATAGTTAAACCTCTGTGCAATCTACTTGCCAAAGATGTACCATTTATATTTAATGATGAGTGTTGTCATGATTTTTAAAGCATTAAAAAATGCACTAACCTCCACGCCCATCATCTAACCGCCTGATTGGAGTGTACTTTTTGAAATTATGTGTGATGCCTTTGACTTTGCAGCAGGTGCTCTTTTGGGGCTGCAGGTTAATAAACTTCCTCATGTGACATATTATGCCAGTAAGACGCTTAATGATGCATAACTCAATTACTCCATAGCAGAGAAAGAGTTGTTGGTTGTAGTTTTTACCTTAGACAACTTTCGATCTTACTTGTTAGGGTCTAAGGTTATAATTTACTCAGATCATGTTACATTGAAATATCTTTTGACTAAAAAGGATGCTAAGCCCCGTCTCATTAGGTGGATGTTATTGCTATAGGAATTTGATATTGAAATTCGAGATAAAAAAGGATTTGAGAACGTTGTAGCTGATAAAAAGTCAAGAAGAAAGAAAGAAAAAGGAAGACAAAAAAAGACAAAAATTTGGAACTACAAAGCTTTCAAGCCTTATAGAAATTAACAAGTTTGATTACGACATTATTGTGAAGTGAATTAGGAAAATAATTTGATATACATAAAAAGTTATTATAATGCATGTGTGTGGATTCTAAAACCTTAGTCATCTTAATTTGATTTCTCTCATCTCTTTATTGTTATTTGCTAATTAATTGTTTACTTATTTATTTGGTTATTTAGTTATTTTTGCTTATTGCTAGATTAGTTAAACAAACTCAAGATTTCTTAATTAGGTTAGGGTGAAGTACATTTATTTCAATTTATTTTCTAAAATTTTACAAGTTCGTGTAGGATCAACCTCGCACTCACTGTCTAATAATTCAATCCGATTCGTGTGCTTGTGTCTCATTTTACAAGTTTGTGTGGGCCTCGTTTGCTTGGCAAGACTAAGCAAGGCTGAACTGGACTAGACTAAGTAGGACTGGACTGCACTGGATTGGACTGAACTGACAGTCTCATAAAGTCCCATTTGATCTTCATATGAGACAAACATGGGATAAAACCAAAAGTTATCTTTATGCCTCACAAATATGATTTAATGTATAATAAAAAACACTATATTAATAACAAATAATATTGTCTTAATATATTATTGGGTACAAAATATATATTAACATATATATATATATATATATAATTATAATATATAAATATGTATTATCAATATAACATTCATATATACATATATATACAAATTTGATATTAACATATAACATATATTATATTACTAATTTAATACTAATATACACTACATTAATATATGTATAATTATGATATTAATATAAAGCTAACATACATGAATAATATATTAACACATATATATATATTATATTATACAATATTATGTTATATTATATTATGTTATGTTGTTATATATTTTATAAAAATAATATATGCAAATTTAGGTAAATGGTATTTTGGTCTTTATACTATATTAATAATAAATAATGTTTTTTTAATATATAAACATGTACAAAATATATATTAACACACACACACACACACACATATATATATGATATTAACATATAACATATATTATATTACTAATTTAATGCTAATATACACTATATTAATATATGTATACTTATTATATTAATATAAAGTTAATATACATAAATAATATATTAATACATATATATTATATTATAAAATATTATGTTATATTATATTATGTTGTTATACATAATATAAAATAATATTTACAAATTTAGGTAAATTATATTTTGGTCATTACCCACACATACCTTATCCCAGAACTATCTGTCCCACCTCCATTCCTGTGACTAAATAAGCCTAAATAGTTTCACATATGTGGGATAAATAGTCCGATTCAGACTATTAGTCCGACTACTTTTTTGCAATCAATTGTGGGATTATATGAGATTATTAGTTTAGTCCAGTAACAGTCCAGTACATGTACTGCTTAGTTCTGCCAAGCATATAAAATAGGTCTGGACCAAGTTTATCTAAAATGCTTGACAATCTGGATCACGGATTTTGACATTCTTAGCCCGGATCTCTATGTACATGTTCTGGTCTTGTTTCATCGTTTTGTTTGCTATGGACCACATTTTTTTTCATCTGTATTAGCTTTTTGGGACCTCTTTTTTCAGGTCTATGAATTGGATTGCATATCTCATTGATAGCCATGCCTGCTAGGCTTTTGTTTAATTTATCTAAATAATATTTTTCGAGCTATAGATCTCACGAATAATTGTTGGCCACATAGAGTTACAAAGTCACCAGCTCATGTGGAAATGGAAGGATGCACAATTTCCCCTGGAATTCTTTGGTATTTAGCCCAATCTCTTTGACATTAACATCATACTGAAGTGCTGGAGTTATATAATAAATCAGTAATGGAAATAGAAACTGAATCCACCGTGGTTAACTTCAGCATCGGTAAAATCCCTTTCACAATTTTCAGCTCTTTCGATACTTCACACACACACGAGTAGAGGGAGAGGGAGAGAGAGACAGAGAGGGGTTAAAGAAATGTCGAGAGTTGCTGTTTCTGCCATTATTGGACGATCAATAATGGCCTAAAAAGAAGAGGTACTTCCACTCTTCTCTCTCCAACTAAACCCTCGCTGCCATTGTCATTTCTATCATTTGCGTTGTTTCGTTCTCTCTCTCACACTTGTAGAAGAAGCCCTAGTTCTCCTCCGCCTGCTGTAATGACGAATCAAACAGAAGCCGAAACCTTACCCAGACGCCGATGCAACTCGGGACCCAGTAATCTCCAAGATGCTGTCAGTTTGTTCAATCGCCTCATCCAAATGCGACCTCTGCCCTCGATTATCCGAATTAATAAAGTGTTAGGGATGATTGCCAAAATGGGTCATTATGGGACGGTTCTTTCTCTTGTTGATAACTAGAAATTGCTAAGTTTTCAAGTCGATTTGTATACCTTGAACATTGAAATAAACTGTTACTGCCATTTGAATCAAGTCGACTTTGGGTTCTCTCTGTTAGGCGGCCTTTTTAAAAGTGGTTATCCACCCGACGTCACTACCCTCAACACTCTGATAAATGGGCTTATCTCTTAAGATAAAACTGCTGAAGCAGAGGATTTATTTAAGAAATTAATGAGAAAGAGAGAAATTGAAGCCAACGTTGTTACTTACGGAACGATTATCAAAGGGCTCCGCAGAACAGGGAACAGCTATTAGGTTGCTGAGGATGATGGAGGAGGGAAGTTGTAAACCTAACACAGTCGTATATACTGCGATCATTGATAGTCTTTGCAAGAATAGGATGCCAGATGATGCTCTGAACCTCTTATCAGAAATGAATGGAAAAGGTATTCGTCCAAATGTTGTCACTTATACTTCTATAGTTTATGGCCTATGTAATTTAGGCAAGTGGGATGAGGCTACAAGAATGTTAAGTGAAATGTTGGATAGCAGTGTTCCTCCAAATGTTCTTACATTTAATGTGGTGGTGGATGCACTTGCGAAGGAAGGGAGGGCAAAAGTAGCAGAGGGGGTATTTGAAATCATGACTCAAAGAGGTGTGGATCCTGATGTTATTACATACAGCACTATAATGGACGGATATTGTTTGCGAGGCCAAATTTATGAAGCAATGAGAGTGTTCAATGCCATGGAGGATAAGGGGTTGCATCTTCTTATGTCCACCTACACTATCCTAATTGATGGATTCTGCAAGGAGGGAAAACTTGACATTGCAAGGGATCTTTTCAATAATCTTTTTTCGATAGGGTTACATCCTGATGTTAATACATACACTGTAATTATACGAAGGCTTTGTGAAGAAGGCCTGCCGGCAGAAGCTAAAGAGTTTTTGTTGAAGATGAAACAAAATGGTTGCTTGCCGGACGACGTTACTTTCAATACTATTGTTCGAGGATTTCTTGGACTGCAGAAGTTCCACGAGGCGGTGATACTCATTGAGGAAATGATTGGAAAGGGTTTTTCAGCAGATGCATCTGCTTCTGCATTTATTGTAGAACTAATCTCAACTGAAGGACGGGATCCTTCTCTCTAGGAATTGAGAAAGAAGTTCATGCCATTGTAGGGACTTGGAATCCAAGAGTTTGAGTAAATTTCTTAAACTGTGAAGGTAAAAGCTACAAATATACTGAAATCTATAACAGGTTACAAAGTTAATTTTTTTTCTTCATATTGCAATGTGATATTATATGTTTTGACTATAAAATTTTGAAGCCATAACCCTTTTTTATTTCTTGGGGAAAGCATTGATCAAGCTTATCTTCCCGTGACTCTTCCACTTGTCTCTCTCTAGAAGCTTCTATATCTTAGTTAACTGTAATTTTTGGATACAAGCTTATATTTCTAGCATAATTTCCTAAGACCCTCGAATAAGGAACTCCTTCCCATCCTAGATCACATTTTCTTAGCTTAATTTATGTCCTCTGCAATTCAACACAAGAAGCCTCGCTTTTCAGAGAAAGTTCTAAAAAGATACTACATTCTTCTTTTAACATATTCCATTTATCCATCTTTGATATAGTTGGGTGGCCTGTGCAAAAACAGGCATATTGCTGAAGAATTGTACTTTTTTTTTTTACAGGGAAATACTTGCTTTTTCTTCTTCATTTGAAATTTTTTCAAAGAAGTCTATAATTCTCTATGCATATAGGTGTAGCAAGCCTGGTAGAGATCTTTTGGACTTGCAATGTAATTTGTAAGAGGATTTTTGGTCTCAAGTCTGCTGAATACTTTTGGGTGCATCTCCGACTGTCCGCCACATTATCCCTATGTTATGCAGAGCGTTCTCTATCTTTTTTTGACTGCCTGATTCATGAGCAGAGCCAGTGCTCTAGTTTCTTCCCATCTCCTTGAACAACATATTATTGTATGAAGTGTGAGCGTAAACTTGGATCAGACACCAGGGGATGGGGTCTCAGATTGTGTGCAGCAGAGCTCTTATGACCTTTTTTTTTTGGAAGATAAAGGGTGTGATAGATAAAGATACTGAAGATTCTGTTATACTATTGACTGACCAATGAAGGCTTTTAATTTTCATGGTTTACAAGGCTGTTTAGTGACATGTAGCAAGAAAACTGACAGCCGGTGAATGTGGGCCAAGTTTTTAATAATTTACTTTTGAAATTCCAATTGAGTTGAGAGGCATTAGGTACACACAATTAAGAAGAAAAAAACTAAACGAGGGTTTGCTTTGTATGCTGAAGTGATTTCTGTTGCCCTGAATTTTTTTTTTGCCTAGTTTTTTATAATTGCCTTTACTATATTGCAAGTTGAGGAGGATTGCCTACAACAATAGTTACTTTGATCAGTGCTGTTTGCTGATTGACTCTGGATGTGCTTTCGCACCATTGAAATCTGACATCATTCACTTTACTAGAAAGGAAGTCTGACCACTTTTGCAGAGTTTAAACAAGTTGGCAGAGGTAATTTTAATTTTATGTTGATAGGCGTAGATATCTAGTCATGTTTTCCATTCAATGTTCTTTATTTCCTTTTTTTTTTCCTCACCAGAAAATGACTTTAATGCCTTTTACTCCATGGGATTGTTTTTCTTTCTTGCCAGTTGCCGCTCAAACAAATCCTACATGACCCATTTACATTTATGTCTTATAACTTGTTGGAGTCTAAGCTAGTTGACGAGTTTTACTTTGCATTATAGCATTTTGAAGCATCTGACATACCCCGCCCTCTTATGTGTGTGTGTGTGTGTGTGTGTGAATGCACATTTGTGTTCAATCTTGTGACATAGTTTTCCTCTCTTTTGTTGCATTTGTTCTCCATGACACAATTATCTCTGCACTGTTGGCATCTCAATGAGCTGGTGACCTTTACTTTGTATTATGGTACTTTGAAGCATTTAAACATACTCCATGTTCTCCATGAGTCGTCTGACAGGTCTTAAATTTTGCTTTGCCATACCTCAGATGAACTCCTGAGGCCTTGAATTGATTGCTGGTAGAATGTCAACCTGTTGTATATGGAATGATGCTGTAATACATCTGGAGGTGGAGAGCTACAGTCATGGTTGATTGTTGGAAGGTTTTTTTTAAAAAAATGGCTGGCTGAAATAAAGAATGGGGTTTTTAAGTATATTTGGACTAGCTATTTCAGAGGAGCAGAAGAGAATGGCTAGAGCTGAGAGGTTTGGTTTTGTGCTTCTTTAATCATTTCAAAGTACCTTGTATTTGAATGTGCTAAAACCTCTATTCATCTGTTTGCCTCTTTTTGTTCCATTTTTTTTTTTTTTTTTATGTTGTTCTGGGTGCAAAAAGCTTATGATCCTTTATGTTGTTTCTCAGGTTCGGGCTTGTGCATCCTGTGCCTGCTGACGAGGCAGCAAGTAATAAAGCTAGGCTTGCCAGGTTTGGAGCAGCCCCTAAGACAGATGCATTGGAAGGTGACAAAAAGAAAGCAAAGGCAATAAGGTCTGCATCACCTCAACATTATTGTTTAAGACTTGGTACAAGGAAAGAGCATGCAGAGTTGAGTCCTTGCAAAAGTAAAAGAAAGGAAACAGAAAAAGGAAGTGTCCCTTCTCATGTTCGACTTTATTGGAGTTGTGGTAGAAATCTCCATTCATATTGAATAATCAGTGACATTATAAAGCATTTTTTGTTAACCCACAAATATGCGCTCTAAGTTTTTAATTATGACTTTAGAAATTCGAATTCAGTTGAGATATGTACGCATAATTAAGGGGGGGGGGGGGGGGGGGGGGTGGTAAACAAAAGCAGGGTTGCTTTGTGTGCTGAACTGAATTCTGTTGCATTTTTTTTACAAGTTGAGGAGGATTGCTTATAACAATAGTTACTTTTGTTGGTCCTGTTGCTGATTGAGCCTGGTAGTGCCTTTGTACCATTGAACTCTGAAATCATTCACTTGACTATCATTTAGATAAAAAGTCTTACCAGTTTCTCAAAGTTCAAAAAAGTTGGTAAAGGGTAATTTTAATCTTATGTTGATATGCACAGATATCTTGTTGTGCTTTCCATTAAATTTTTGTTATCACTGATCAATCATGCCATAAAACTGTGTTTACAAAGTTCACCAGAAAATGAGTTATAATATGCTTCTACTCCATAAGATTGTTTACTGTCCTGCTAGTTGCTGCTCAATTGCAAGTAAAACAATACACCTGGGATGAGAAAACTCCCCAATCAAACAGATCCTAAATAACACAATTACATATATGTTTTGACTTTGTTGGAGTCTAAACTGGTTGATGAGTTTTAATTTCAGTATAGCACTTTGATGCATTTGGCATATCTCAACCTGTGTGTGCGTGCATGTTTAATACTTTTCCTCTCTTCTGTTGCAATTTTTTCTCCATGAGTCATCTGACATGTCTTAAATTTTGCTTTGCCACACCTCAGATGAACTCTGGATTTGCTCAGGTTTCTTATTGATTGTGGGAGGAATGCTGAACTGTTGAATATGGAATGATGCTGGAAGGTGGGAGCGTTACTGTCATGGGCCAAAGCTGTGGTTGATTGAGCGATCGGCCAAGTTATCTCGGACTTGGCAGGAGCTGCTCCAATTTTGCGAATATATATAACTATTGAATGAATCACTAGTTTTTCTTATCCAAAAAGCAATATAATAGAGTATCTATTTATGTTAAATTATTATTCTTTTTCCCTCTGTATTGTTAAATTTGTGCAATGAACTTGCTTGGTATCAACAGCTTTTCTTTGATAAACAAATTTCTAGATTATCCGCTTGGCTAGTAATCACCTGGATTCTATACATTATGCATTATTGTAAAGCATGAATGTTGAGAGGACAATGCTAATAACAGGAAAATCTTTAATACCTATAGGCTATAGCTTGTAGAATATGACTTTTTATATAATGCTATAAAAGTTGTATGTTCAAACAAGTGGACCATGAGTGACGTGTGGGAACTGACGGCATGTCAATTAGAGTCCCGGTTAGGAAATTATGCGAAGTTTTGAAAATTGGAAGCTTAGGATTTCTGAACTAGGTCATATCGGCCTATAGGGGACCGAAATGGGCAAACGGGGTCCAGGGCTAGCGAAATTTGACCGGAGGCACCGGTGGATCACAAGTGACGTGCGGGAACTGACGGCGCATTAATCGAAGTCCCGGTTAGGAGGAATTATGCAAAGTTTCAAAAATTGGAAACTTAGGATTTCCAAACTAGGTCACATCGGCCTATTGGGGACCAAAATGGGTAAACAAGGTCCGGGGGCAGCGAAACTTGACGGGCGGCACTAGTGGACTGCGAGTGAAGTGCAAGAGCTAACGACACATCAATCGGAGCCACGATTAGGAAATTATGCGAAGTTTCGGAAATTGGAAAGTTAGGATTTCCAAACTAGGTCATATTGGCCTATCGGGGAATAAAATAGGCAAACAGGGTCTGGGGTGAGCGAAACTTGATAGGCGGCACCAATGGATCACAAATGACGTTCGGGAGCTGACATCACATCAATCGAAGTCCCGGTTAGGAAATTATGCAAAGTTTCAAAAATTGAAAACTTAGGATTTCTGAACTAGGTCATATCAGCCAATCAAGGACCGAAATGGGCAAATAAGGTCTGGGGCGAGTGAAACTTGACGGGCGACAGTGGACCACGAGTGACATGCAGGAGTTTGCGACACGTCAATCGGAGCCCCGGTTAGGAAATTATGCGAAGTTTCAGAAATTGAAACCATAGGATTTCCAAACTAGGTCATATCGGCCTATCGGGGACCAAAATGGGCAAATAGGGTCCGGGGTGACTGAAACTTGACGAGTTGCACCAGTGGACCACGAGTGACGTGCAGGAGGTGACAACACGTCAATCAGAGTCCCAATTCTTAACTTATGAGGTGAACTACAATGTTTGGCAACTTTTATTTTTTTTTTCTCTGTTTTGCTGATAAAACGCCATTGCAAAAGATATTTTTATTTGAAAAAGCCTTTTGAAATGGCATTTTTAGTTAAAAGCGTTTTTTAAAATAGCTTTTATACGGTGTTGTATTTTAAGCCCTTACTCTGCAATACAAGTCATTAGTTTGCAAAATACCACCAAAAAAAGCACCATTTCAAATGACGTTTTCAATAGAAATGCCATTTTAAATGGCGCTTAACCTGCTTTGCTTCAATAAATTGAAACAACACCCTTCCTCTGCATAAAGTCTCATTTCCTTGTGTGTCAGGGAAATGAGCCGAAAAGATACCACTCTTCTCTGTCCAACTAAGCCCTCATTGTCACTTTCATTTGTTTTGTTTTGTTCTCTCTCTAACACTAGTAGAAGCCCTAGTTCTCCTCCTGCTGTAAAGACGAATCAAACAAAACCTGAAACTTTACCCAGACGCTGATGCGATTCGGGGCCCAATGATCTGCCAGATGCTGTAAATATGTATAATTGCATGGTCCAAATGTGACCTCCGCCGTTGATTAACCGAAGTAAAAAGGTGTTAGGGATGATTGCCAAAATGGGTCATTGTGGAACGGTTCATTCTCTTATTGAGAAATTGAAATTTCTAGGTTTTCAGGTAGATTTGTGTACCTTGAACACTGAAATGAACTGTTACTGGCGCTTGAATGGGTTCACTCTGTTAGGCAGCCTTTTTAAAAGTGGTTATGCACCAGACGCCATTACCTTCAACACTTTGATGAATGGGCTTATCTCAAAAGATAAAATTGCTGAAGTCATTGAATTATTTAAGAAATTAATTGGAAAGGGTGAAATTGAACGCAGCATGGTTACATAGGGAACAATATTTATGGGCTTTGCAAACAGGGAACACTGGCATGGCTATTAGGTTGCCGAGGATGATGGATGAGGGAAGTTGTAAACCTGACACAGTAGTATATAGTGCAATCATCGATAGTTTTTGCAAGGATAGGATGGTAGATAATGCTCTGAAACTCTTATCTGAAATGAATGAAAAAGGTATTCCTCCGAATGTTGTTACTTATAACTCTTCGGTTCGTGGCCTATGTAATTTAGGCAGGTGGAACTACAAGAATTTAAGAGAAATGTTGGATATCAGTATTCCTCCACATGTTCGGACATTTAATGTGTTGGTGGATGCACTTGCGAAGGAAGAGATAGCAAAAGAAGAAGAGGGGGTACTCGAAATCATCATACAAAGAGGTGTGGATCCTAATGTAGTCACATATTGTTCTCTAATGGATGGATGGATATTGTTTGCAAGGCCAAATGAATGAAGGTATGAGAGTGTTCAATGCCATAGTGGACAGAGGCCTTGAGCCTGATGTTTTTAGCTATAACATTCTAATAAATGGAGATTGCAAGCAGATGAAAATAGATGAGGCTATGCATATCTTTCAAGAAATTCGTCGAAAGGGGTTAAAACCTAACATGGAGACTTTCAACATTATGATACATGGTCTACTTGTAGATGTGCTATAGCACGAGAATTCTTTAATGAGATGCAAGCTGTGGGCCAAATTTCATATATTTTCACTTATAATATCTTGTTAGATGGCCTGTATAAAAACAGTCATAATGCTGAAGCATTGTCCTTACTTCGCATGATGGAGGACAAGGGATTGCATCGTCCTATTTCCACCTACACTATCATCATTGATGGATTCTGCAAGGAGGGAAAACTTGAAACTAAGGATCTTTTTAATAAACTTTCTTCCAAAGGGTTACATCCTGATGTTAAGACAGACACTGTAATTATACAAGGGCTTTGTGAAAAAGTCCTCCTGGATGAAGCTAGAGAGTTATTTGTGAATATGGAAAAGAATGGTTGTTTGCCAGATGACTTCGCTTATAACACTCTCATCCGAGGATTTCTTGGACATCGTAAGTGCTATGAGGCATCGATACTCCTTGAGGAAATGATTGGAAGGGATTTCTCAGCAGATGCATCTACTTCTTCCTTGTTTGTTGATCAAATCTCAATAAAGGACAGGATCCTTTTTTGCAAGAAATGATAAAGAAGTTCGTGTAGAAGGATAGATATGAAATCCAAGAGATTGTGTAAATTTTGTAAGCTGTGAAGGTAATGCTACATTTCATTTTGAACCATAACCATTTTCTATTTCTTGGTGAAGGCACTAATCAAAAATATTTTTCCTTAATTCTTCCACTTGTCTTATTCTCTAGTTGCCTCTTATTTTACTTGACTGTAATTTTGGTTCTGATCCAAGGTGATATTTCTAGCATAACCTTCGTTATGTCTGCCTCTTCTTTTTCTTCTTCTTCTTCTTTTCCCCTTCAGATTTTGTACTTTACTCACGAATAATTAGACCTTAAAACAAATCTTTCCAAGCTTTGAATCCTATTCTCATAAGCCTGGTCCTTCATTTAAGCAAAGACTTGTCCTAGCAACCGAAAGCCAAATAATGAGAAAGAAAGGGGAAGAAAAAAAAGAGAAAAAGGAGACTAAGTGATGGGAATCAAGAAGGGTTTCACACATATAGGCGAAGAAAGAAAAATCAGCAATAAATATGTTTTTTAATTTTATTTCTTATTTGAATAGGATTGTTATATTGGGAGTTTCATTTGATTTTAATTTCCGTTTTTGACATTGCCCATATATTGGACATGAGGTGCATGGATTTGATCGAGTTTTGGATGATTATTGAACTGAATATTGATTTCCCCTCTTGGCTTCCCTTCCTTTCTCTGGTTATTCTCTTCTGCCTCGTCTCTTATTCTCTCTTCTATCTATCTCTATTCTATTCCCTCTTATCTCTTCTACCTATTCTCCTTCTATGAATCCCTTTCTTCAATTCTAGTTATTTGTTCTTAATCACTACGGAGTCAAGTTACTACCCTCATGTGACTGTTTGTGGTCCCCGGAATGGACATTGCTCATTCCTGAAGCTCTACTGACTACCGAACCAAGCCATAATTCACACTACTCGTTTCCATACCTTTTGGCCTGTCATTTAATTTGCTGTCCTAAATTTTCAGCAATCTAACAGTTGTAGATCCAGAATCCTATCACGCTTGAATCGAAGTCTCTCCTAAGCACTTTTTATCGTCAAATTTGTGTAGCCTTTCTTCTATCTTGTAAAGCCCAAAAACCAAAAGCTATCTGAAACCCGAAACCCACAAGCTTTTTTCTATTCCGACCTCATTTGCAAGACCCAAATCCCACAAGCTTTCTGAAACTTTTGCCCACCACTCAACCAATTGCTAGTTGCATACTTTAGTCTTCTTATCTCTAGTTTCTTCATCCATATCTTCTTCTGTTATGTTGATTTAAATGCCTATGATTGGAATTGTTATCTAGCACAATCACTTGCTACAATATTCTAAAGAAGGTGGTTATCCATTGGTATTCTAGCCAATTTTGGAGGTTGGGGGAGTGGCTGCACAACAGACTCTTTAGCATTATATTGCATAAAAAAATATCTGTTATACTGTCTAAATCGTATTTTTTTCCTGTTTGTTTTTGTGATATAAGTATCTTTTCATTGTTACATCATTTTATTGGCATTAACTACTTGGAAGACCTGTCCAGCAAACAAGGTAGGACAGACTACACTCGTCCCCCAGTCACTTTCCTGAAAGATTGCACTAATGTACTTCCTTTACTCTGTGTGTGTGTGTGTTGTGTTCAGCTCAGTAATTTATCTCTCATCGAACAAGGACCTAATTTCCTGTCACCCATGTAAATAGAAAGAATAGATAATTACGAGTCCTCTTTCTTCCTTTTGAAGTACTTTGTGCTACGTTTCTCATTATTCACTGTCTTAGTTATTGCAGTCATATATTCCTTGACCATATGGTGGTGCAGTTCTCTGGAGATTTACTTAGGTGACAATCTCATTCAAGACACACTAAAAAGGTTCAAAGTTGAGATGGTTGCTCATATGTTTCTATATATAGTTGACGTGATCAATATATCCCCTTCTATTATTAACCATCTAGATCATGGATTTTGACATTCTTAGCACTGATCTCTTTGTAGATGTGCTGGGAAGTCTGCATGACTTGACCATATGTCCCCTTCTATTACTGGCGTGATGACTTTGAAGCCTTGGTGCTCTGCAGCCTGTGTGCAACCATTTAATCCAGGATGCTATTGTTAAGGAGCTCTTGGAGAGGGTGAAGGTATATGTTCTGGTCTTGTTTCACTATTTCACTGATATGGACCACATGTTTCTTTGTCTATATTCGCTTTTTAAGACCCATTTTTCAGTTCTACGAATCCGATGGCATATCTCATCGACAGCCATGCCTGCTAGGCTTTTTTTTGGGTATAATTTATCTAAATATTTTTTTCATGTTGGCCACGCACAGAGAGTTATGAAGTCACCAGATGATGCAGAAATGAATAATGCACAATTTTCCCCTGCAACTCTTTGGTATTCAGCCCAATCTCCGTGTTTGCAACTTCTCACCAGAAAATGAGTTATAATATGCTTCTACTCCATAATATTGTTTACTTTCTTGGTAGTTGCTGCTCAAATGTGAGTAAAACAATACAACTGGGAAGAGTGGAAAACTCCCCCATATCAGACAGATCCTAAAGGAGACCATTACATTTATGTCTAACTTGCTGGAGTCTGAACTAGTTGATGAGTTGTAGTTTGCAGTATAGCACTTTGATGCATTTGACATGCCCCAACTTGTGCGTGCGTGTTTGTGTGTGCTCATGTGAGATTGTGTGCAATCTTGTTTTATACTATTCCTCTATTTTGTTGCGTTTCTTCTCCACGAGTCATCTGACTTGTCTTAAATTTTGCCTTGCCATGCCTCAGATGAAACTCTGCTTCACATTGATTGCAGGAGAAATGTTTAAACTCTGTTTCACATTGATTGCAGGAGAAATGTTTTTAGTGTTGTACATGGAATGATGCTTCAATAAATCTGGAAGGTGGGATTGTATTGTCATGGCTCATAGTCACGGTTGATCACGTGACGAATCAGATGATTCATCTGAAACTTGGCAGGAGCTGCTCTGATATCTCAATTGGTTTAACTTGATTAAGGCCTTCTATTTCATTTGCTTCAGAGAATAATAAAGTGCTGATGCTGTACTCAATTAGGGACTGACAAAATATGATAGGCTTTGAAAGCCTAAACAGAAGCTACGGGACTTATGAAGATCAAGCAGTGTTTTTTTTGGTTTCAAAAGTCTGTTGAAGAAAACTGTGGTCCTATCTATGTTTGTTGGTAATTTGCTGTGTATCACTTTTTTTCCCCATGTTTATTTCTGTATGGTTTATTCTGTGGAGGGCATTTTGATTGTTTTTGCATTTCTTAGATTTGGGTTGTGAGAGTGGTCTATGGTCTCCTTTTGGTTAATTCATGTAATTGAATTGTTAAAACAATTTTTATTTGCGAATTGGAGGTTGGGATTTTTGTTTTGAAGTGTATAGTGGAAAGACTTTTAAGGAAATATACCACGTGGCAAAATCTACCATAAAAGTCTTCCCACTACACCAAAAAATTAGGTTAGTGATGTATGCACTCGTCACATGTCATCAATTAATAAAGATGAGTACCGAGTACTCGGTACTACCTAACTACTGGACTATTTTCCAGAGTTGAGAGCTTCCCATGGTTCCAATCCATGGTGAAGAAGGCATGGATTATTGCTTATCTTTTTGGCCTTAGAGAAGTGTCTTGAGCTTACATTGTAATATCTTTTGTTATTAGACTCTAGGCGATATTTTCAGATTCTTCATGATGTCTTCTTCTGCTGCTGCTCTATTTTTCCTTCTAATTTGCACTTTATTACCTATAACTAGGCCTTTAAACAACTCTTTTCCAACATGGGGATCTTACTTTAATGTGCCTAATCCTTCATCAAAAGCTACAACCCCAGAAGGAGAGGGGCACATTGAAAATAAGGACATTGACGAGGAGCTTATTATTAGTAACTTGGATCATGGGTTGGCTTCCCTATTTGCTCTAATACCAACCGAGTTGAAATAGAAGATCCAAGGGATGTCAATTATCAAAGAAACAGGTTTAAATCCTGGATTTATTTTTATCCAAATTGTCACAATCAGCTCAACAGGGTACATATCGCTCAAGCGAATGAGATACCGCTCGAGCGAATCGGTCCAGGCTTCCAAGATGAAAAATTCCAGTAGCTATCACTTGAATATCACTTGAGCGAATGGTGTTGGATCATCAAGAAGAAAAATTCCAAAGGGTACCGCTCGAACATCGCTTGATGTTTGCTTGAGCAAAATGTCGCTCGAGCGATATCCAATCTGCTCAAGCGATATTGCAAGTTTAATTCGAAGTTGAATTACTTTCCCATCCGACAATGATTCTTTGGCCTGACTTTCTACAGCCAATCAGGAGGTAGTTCCAGTCTATCTTCCTAGTGGTTTGAGGAGGACTATAAGAGCACAACAAGAAGCAATTGAAGGTCAAAAGTCTGAGATTGTAAAAGATATATAGAACTGAACATCAGAGTCGATCTAGGGAGAGAAGGTGAAGGTTTGATTGTCTAAAGATCATCAATGCGTGAGTATCTTCACCGTTTGATTTAAAACTGAAGAACATCTAGAGATTGTCTTTGGAGGATTTTGAAGACGGAGAACATTGTGCGGATTCAGTGTTGAAACCAAGGCACGGAGAGCGAAAACTTGAGGAGTTGAGCATGCAGGCTTTGATCGGAGTTTGTGTGGATTCGAACGGCGATTGTGGAATTCAATTGTTATTGGTTGTAAATTGTGTTTGTGTAAACTGCTCTAATTTAGTGCTTGGTTTGCTAGACGTAGTTTTTTTCTTGAGTTTGAGTTTCCACGATAATCCTTGTGTCGTTATTTTATTGCTGTGTGATTGTTTGAGTTGCATACATTTAACACTTAGGTGAAATGGTTAGGCGTAATTCTGCATAATACGAAATTTCAATTGGTATCAGAGCGGGTCACTTCGTGTTTCTTATTTGAGTATGATCCTGTTTTTCTGTGTTCATGGAATTATCAAAAGAAGGACTGTCCACTGTAAGACCACCCTGTTGGCCCAAGTAGGCAACCCAAGAGGGGGGGTGAATTGGGTTTTATAAAATTTATACCAAACAATGTAACTAAAAATTGATTGAGTAATATAACAGTGACTAATCAAAGTATAATTCAAACAAACAGACAATAGAATGCAATACAAGCAGTGAGCAGTCAAACTAGCAAACAAATACTAAGATGTAATGCACGGAAGTAATATGTGCAAAGAGATGAAGAACACCAGATTTATAGAGGTTCGGCCAAACCTTGCCTACGTCCTCTCTTCCTCGATCCTCTCGAAGGTATTCCACTATGTAAACTTTCCTTACACAGCTGCTAGTTTTTCTCCAAGTGCCTAGCTCACTTTTACAAGAGCTCTTCCCCAAGCTCTCAAAACCCAAGAGATTTTGTCCAAGCTTCTCTCAAACTTACGAGTGATTTTGTCCAAGCTTCACTCAAACTTACAAGAGATTTGTCCAAGCTTCTCTCAAACTTACAAGTGTTTTTCCCAAGCTACACTCAAACTCACAAGTGTTTTTCTTAAGAACACTCAAACTTACAAGTTTACAAACTCACCCAATAATAGATGAAGGTTGTACAATGAATAACTCTCTCTCAAAGAGTGGATAAATAAATTTTCAGCTCACTCAAGAACCCCCCAAAAGAATAAAAACAGAGTACAAGATGTGGAAGATGAAATATCACTTTGTAGCACTTAATCTTGAGTTCTTCTCATGTTCTTCTTGTTCTTCATCATCATATATGTGTTGGGGATCTTGTATATATAGCCTTGAGTTGATTATAGCCATTGGAGATGGATGGGAGACCATTTGATACGAAAACGGCGGAATATAACGTTCAAAAAACTAGCCGTTACCTTAAATGAGTCAACTCTTTTGCTGCATGGGTCGACTCTTTTTGTGTTGCAGCAGATTTTTGAAGGTTCTGCCCAAATAAGTTGACTCTTTTGGTCCAGGGGTCGACTCTTTTGGTCTAAAACTGCATAATCAACTCTCTGTTGGAATGAGTCAACTCTTTTATGCTAGGGGTTGACTCTTTTGATGTTCCACCAGAATTTTCAACCTCTGTTTGAATGAGTCGACTCTTTTGCTTGAGGGGTCAACTCTTTTTAGGAAAATCCTTAACTTTTGCAATACTTCTTCAATCTTCTTCAATATCTTCAAGCTCTTTAAGGATCATCCAAATAAGGTTTTTAAGGCTTGAAAAGACTTATTTAAGGCATGTTGACTTCAAGAACATCTTCAACTCTTCAAGATAAAATCAATACACTTTTGATTATATTTAGAGTTCTTCAATCAACATTACTTCTTCCATTGATCCAAGTCTTCTTCAAAATCTTCAAGAGAGCTTCCAAGACTTGAGATCTCTTTTCTTCAATTGATCTTTCATGCTTATTTGAACTTCTTCAATTTCTTTGCTTGATCTTTATCAACTTGATTTCTTCTAGGATTCTTTAATCAATATAACTTCTTCCATCAATTCAAGACTTCAACATAATCTTCAATGAAGCTTCCAACTCTTGTGATTTCTTATCAATACTTTCAAGACATCTTCAAAACTTCTAAGAAAGCTTCTGTATCTTTAAGTGAGTCTCTTCTTCTTCCATTCTTGCAAGACATCTTCAAATCTTCAAGGTGAGCTTCCATGTCTTGTAAGAGTCATCTAAATGAGGTTGCAACTATGAGATTGCTGAATATATCAACTCATCATACTTCTTGTCTTCATTGTTTCATGACAAGCTTCTCACCACAAGTTCTTCAATATCTTCAATGTGACAAGTTCTCCACTGTTACTTGACAAGCTTCAACTTGTTGCTCCCCCTTTCTTTTATGCTTTATGCCTCAATGCATTTTCCAGATTTAGAGTAGAAAAATCAACCAATTTAGAAGTTCATAGCATGCATGATGATATAGTGGACTTGATATGGCCATGAGGATCGAGGGTCTTCATAGTGAAGTGTAAACCATATTTGTATGGTGCCAGCTCTTCGGTTTTCACTTCTACTTGAAATCCTTTGTTGCATTTGCACTTCAATTTGTACTTTAGTCTTCAAGAATTGATTCCATGTCAACTTGAATACTCTTCAAATAATCTTGCTTGAGTGCTTTGCTTCTTTGAATAACTTCTTGAATCATCATAAGATCTTCAGTCACTTGCATCCTTCTTTTAAAGACTTGTTGAACTCCTTGAGCATCTTCAATCTCTTCAAGAATAAGATTACCTAAGTAATCTTCTTGTTGGATACTCAACCGATCAACTCAATTATTTTCTTGTTATCAAATGATTATAGTCTAATCTGCACACTCAAGTGAAATCATTAGATAACAACCACATGGTTTTGTTATCATCAAAATCAACATGGAGATCAACCTTGAGTCAACACACCCCTCTTAATGGCTCTAACTACCCTTACCAGAAGGCTCAAATGAGAGCTTTCATCAAATCTATTGATGAAAGGGCTTGGTTAGTTTTGATAAATGGCTATAATGTTCCCACTACCACTGTCGCCAATGTGATTGCCCCTGAGACCTATAAACAGTGGGATGCGACTAACTATGGTAATTCCAATTGGAATAGCAAGGCCTTTAATTCAATCTACAGTGCTCTCACACCTGCAGAATTTAGGAGAGTTTCTAACTGTGAGAATGAAAAGGAAGCATGGGATATCCTTGAGATAACCCATGAGGGTACCCTGGGGTAAAACTGTTGAAGTTGCAAAGACTCATCACTACTTTTGAAAAACTTAAGATGGAAGACAATGAAACGTTTGATGAGTTCTATTCCAAACAAAGTGATGTTGTCAACACCAGCTTTAATCTAGGGGAGAGAATTTTAGAGAACAAAATTGTTAGAAAAATTTTGAGGTCACTGCCAACTATAAAAGAGAGCAAGAATTTCGACTACATATGTGTAGAATAACTTGTTGGCTCCTTACAAATTTTTGAACTAAACACCCGTCAACCCAAGAAAAATAAGGGCATTGCTTTAAAATCATCTCAAGACCATAGGGTCGAACATAACGAGGATGAAACTGATTTTGACTTAGATGAGATGGCCTTAATGGTTAAAAAATTTAATTTCTTAAGTATAAAAAGGGTAAAAGCATATGAATGTATAACAAAAGGAATAATGGGGGTGAAAATTTGATATTTGGACAAAAAGGGGATTAAAAATCTAATAAAAATTTCCAACCCCAAAGCACTCGGTGTTATGAGTGCCATGGGTTCAGACATATAGCACACGAGTGTCCTAATAAAAAGAAAAAGAAAGGAGCTATTGTTCTTGCTGCTGAAGACTCTGATGAGTCTGAATCTGACAAGGAAGAGGGTAACTACATTGCATTCATCGCCTCTCTATCTAATCTTATGGAAACTCTTGAGTCGGATGGTGACAATAAGAGTGAGAAGTCGAAAAAGTCCAACAACTCTCAAAATGGATCTCAGAGTGAGTCTGGAAGAAAAAAAAAACATCTAAAATCTGCTCATTTTGAATTGCATAAACAAATGTCTCAAACTTGAAAAGTATAAACTTGAAGTGACTGATAAACTTAGAACAGTTGAAAAGGAAAAAGACATGCTTCATCATGAAATTTCTAAATCTACTGCCTTAGTTAGCCAACTGAAAGCACATAGATTGACTCTTACTAACAACTTGAGAAAGAACTGCATGCTTATCTTGAAGAGAAAAAATTACTTGTTCGTAAGATTGCTTCTCGAGTCTGATTTGGCTAAAAATCAAGATTGTGTCAAGAAGATTAATGCAAGTTCAGAGAAACTTCACCAGATGATAGATGCATAGAAGATGTGTGGTAACCAAAGTGGAATCAGCTATATGGAGGAGATAAGCAAGAAAGCTCAAACGGTTGAGAAGCCACAAATTAAGTCTCTCACAGCTAAGCCAAATGGCAATGTGTTAAAACTGAGAAGAAATGAAGAAGACAGGTATGTTACTTTTCAAAATTTTAAACCTGTTAATTTTATACCTAGATCCTATTGGTCACCACCACTACATGAATTTGTCCCTATCTGTCACTATTGTGGGATTCGAGGTCACATACGACTACAATGTCATAAGCCCTATGGTTTACAAGCTGACTATATCAAGACTAGAGCTAATGGATTCCACCAGCCTAGGTATGAGTATAACTTTACAAGCAATAGGTTTAATGTACTCTCATAGCCTATGCAGGTTCAACCATGTAAGCACCCTATTTTTTACCGCTCAGTAGTCTACGGTCTGTTCAGACTTGTACTCAAGTCAATTTGGACATATCCTAAGGCAAATCAACTTTCTAAGTCTAATCCCATCTATCCATCGCTTCGCGGGCCCACCAGGCCCAAATAGAGGCAAAATGACCACAATGCCGCTGGGGGCATCGTTCTTTCCAATTCCAAATCAGGCGCGTCTTTTCGAAGACGGTACGTCCCCATTCTAATTCCAAATCAGGCACGTCTTTCCGAAGACGGTAAGTCCCCTTCCATTCCCAAATCAGGCGCGTCTTTCCGAAGATGGTAAGTCCCCTTTCTAATTCCATCAGGCACGTCGTTTCGAAGACGATGAGTCCCCTTTCCAATTTCCAACAAGCACGTCTTTTCGAAAACGGTAAGCCCTCTTTCCAATTCTAAATCAAGCACGTCTTTTCAAAGACGGTAAGTCCCCTTTCCAATCCCAGCAGGCACATCTTTCTGAAGACGGTAAGTCCCCTTTCCAATTCCAATTCCAATCCCTCTTTCGAGATAGTTGATTCCTTGATACGGTAATTCTATCCAATCCGGTACGTTTTTCAAAGAAAATCTCTTTGGAATGGTAAGTCCTTTTAAACCTGTTAATCGGGATGAGACCCCAAGTCCTCTAGATGGTAGAACGGTCCACCTTTGGCACCTGCTAGCCCGCCAATGCAGAAATGTCTGTTTCAAGCACGCCTTTTGAGAAAGTTGACTTCTCAGGCGCTAAGTCCCTTTAGTAGCTTCAGGATCAGGCTGTCTCGAAAATGATCGCGAACTGTCAGAGTAACGGAAATACTCGTAAACATCGCAACCGTTAGACTAGCGGAAATACTCGCAAACAGGTTGATATAGAGAATTACCAACAAACCCCTGTATCACGAGACCGCCATCAGAGTGGCGGAAACACTCAAAACCCAGGTCAACACCAGTGCCTGCTAGCTCACTTCGGTGAAAAATGACCAAACTGCTCCTAGGGCCATTTTTCGGCACGTTTCTCGAGAACACACCTGAGTCCTCAGAATGGTAAGTTCACCCTTCCAGGATTGTCTTAAAGGCAATCCGGCATGATTATGTGCCTTCTAGTCAGTTTCGGGCCAATTTCGAGATTTTCCGGTTAAGATGATCATTTTGCCCCTAGGCATCCAAATGCCCCGGGGACCACACCGGCTCTGGGTATCAAACCGGTAACCTCCCGAGAATACTTCTTATAGTGTTCTCAACCTTCTATTATCTTTTCGGGTCATTCCGAGTCAGTTCCGGCGAACCCCGTGCAAAATCACCGTTTTGCCCATAGTGGGCCGGTCACCTTTTCCGACCACACCGGCTTTGGGTATCAAACCGGAAACCTTTGGGAACATTCTGAATAATGTTTCCAAATCTTGAATCTTCTTTCGGGACGTTCCGAGTCCATCTCGGCAGCTTTTTAGCCCGATTGACCGTTTTACCCCTAAAGGCCCGATCAACCCTTCCGACACATCCTATCCTCATTTTTCAAGTCAAATACCTCCGAGACACTGTTCTAAGTGTTCCTGCCTTTTTTCTGGCCTTCCAGGTCATTTTCGGTCCCTTAAATCATTCCCGGACCTTTCGGAGTCACTATTAGTGAAGTCAGGTTAAAAATTACATGGTAGTCACTAATACAGGCGCCCAAATCTTCTAAAGATACGTTGCTTGCCGACCTTAAACATTTCCTAAATGACTAGTGGCGCCAAGCCAAAAAGTGGCCTGGCGCCACTCCTAGTGGCGCCAGTGTAATTTTTGGCCTAGCACCACTGCAATAGGCGCCAGTGCATTCCTCTCTCTATAAATACAGAGCCTCCTCCAGCGTGAAGGAGGTCCGCAAACTCAGTCTGAAAATCCTAATGTTCGATATACAGAGCTCGTAGGCTCCTTAAACCCTCGCTTCTCTAGGTTTTCCAAACCTTAGCCACCACACACCAAACCCTAGCCTCCTATACACTCATACACACCCCTATACACTTATACACTAGCCTCCAACCTTCTATTGAAGACTTGGATTGCTGTAACTTGAAGCTTTCGAAGACCAAGACAAAGCTCTCGAAGACTAAAGCGAAGACTGAAGAAAAAGCAAGAAAGCAAGGCGCGCAAAGCAAAGTGAAATAAACAAGATATACTGTAGGTTTTCTCTTTAAGTTTCTACACTTCCCCCTCTCTCTTCTCTCTCCTAACCCACTTGGGTTTTCTTCTATTTTAATCCCCCATCTTCTTCCCCCCCTTTCTTTACATGCTTGAAACAAGGAGATTCCCAGTCCATGTGTAGGATTAGGCTATAGGAGAGTCACCGTGTCGGGGGCTTTCTTTTAGTCTAACCGGAGACCACGTGGGTTTGGCCCCCTTGATTATGTGGTAAAGCCTTTAACCTTGTATGTTCACGACCCCAAATTTGCATTGTGCATATCATGATCTTGCATCTCTCCAAAATCGTTTTCAAACTCGTTTTCAAAGTTTGCATTAAACTTGTTTTCAAAATCGCATCAAAATCTCCTTTTTCAAAACTTGTTTTCAAAATCACAATCTTAGGGTGATTCTAGCCTTTCCATGGATAGGATTGCTTTAGGAGAGTGTTACATTTAAAGTGACCGACATGGTCTATATTTTCAACTCCTTGTTGTTTTCAAAATCACTTTCTTAAAGTGGTTCTAACCTTCTTATGGTTAGAATTGCTTTAGGAAAGTGAGAAGTTTTTATACTTTCCAAAAAACTCACTTTTCAAAAGCCTCTCTTTCTAAAATCCTCTTTTTCAATATGCTTTCTAAAAACTCTTCTTTCCAAAATTGTTTTCTAAAAACTTCCTCCAAAAATCTATTTTTCAAAACTCTTTTTTAAACTCCTTTCCAAAACACTCTCCTCAAAATCCACTTTCTAAAAATGCTCCCTAAATCTCTTTCCTAAAAACTCTTTCCAACAATCTCCTTCTAAAAATCTTTCCAAAAACTCTCTCTTCAAAACTCACCTTCTAGAAATTCCTCCCTAGGATTTCCTTCCCAAAACCTCCTTTCCAAAAACTCACTTTTCAAAAATTTCTTTTCTTAGAGTTCAAGTTAAGCCTTAGAGCCAACAATTAGGAAACTCTAATTTTCCTTCCCAAAAATATGATTTTCAATCTTGCCTTAAAACCTAGGTTTCCAAAACCTCTTGTTTTCTACATCAAAACTATACATATTTCCCAAACCTATTTTCTACGTCAAAACTATAGTCTTCCAAATCTAGGGTTTCTAAAACTTCATCTTCCAAATTCTTGTCAAATCAATTTTTCCCTTTAGGAAACCAAATCCAATCTCCCCGTTTAGGAAACTAGATCCTATCCTCCGTTTTTGGAAACAAAATCAAAACCACTTAATCTTAGAAACAAAATTCAAATCTTTCCTAGTTCAACTCCTTCCTAATCTTCTACTTTCCTAAATCTTAAGTTTCCAAAACTTGAACATAAAAATCTTTCCTAAATTTTAAAACTCAACTTCCACATTTTTCCTAATTCAACCATTTTCTAATTTTACCCATTTTCAAATCTTAACTTTCCAAATCTAAGTTTTCAAATCTTTCCTAAAACTCAAACCTTTTCTAATTTCAAGATTTTCTAAAACTCAAACTCTAAAACTTTCTAAATCCTAAACTTTCTAAATTCGAAACTTTCTAACTCTAAAATTTTCTAAATCTTAAACTTTCTAAATTTCAAATTTTTCCAAATTCAAAGCTTTCTAAATTTAAAACTTTCTTAAGTTAAATCTTTTTAAACTTCCTAAATCTTTCTAAAATTCTAAACTTTCCTAAAACTTCAAATCTTTCCAAATCTGAAACTTTTTAAACTCAAAACTTTCTTATTTTCAAAACTTCCCTATTTTAAAATGTTCTAAATTCAAAACTTTTCAATTCTAAAACTTTCTTAAGACGAAACCTTTCTTATTCCAAAACTTTCCTAAGTTGAAACTTTCTTAATCCAAAACTTTCCTAATTCGAAATTTTCCTAAACCAAAATTTTTCTAAAATGAAACTTTCCTAAAATGACACTTTCCTAATTTGAACATTTCCTAATTCGAACATTTCCTAAATCCAATCTTTCCAAATCTTCCAAGTCCAACATTCGAGCGAAATCTTTTCTAAAATCTTTCCAAGTCAAGTCCAATATTTCTTTTCTAAGTTCCTAAGTCCAAGTCTTTCAAAACCAATCTTTTCAAATCTTCCAATCAAAGTCCAAATTTTTTACTCTTCCAATTCCAATTCGAATTCCAACTCCAGTTCTTTTCCAAATCAACTCTTTTATTTCCAATTGGACTCTTATCCGAACTACGACTGACCTGATTCCTCCAAAAGAATATGTAGGCAACCCTCATGGGTGCGGTCACAATATTTTTCAAGTTTCTATTTCCACAAAATCTTTCCAAATCTCCAATCTATTTTTAAACTTCCAATTCCAAATTTCTATTTCCAAATCTCTATTTTCAATTTCCAAAACCTTCTTTCCAAATTCAAACTTCTATCTCTTTCTTTTCAAATCAAATCAATTTCTTTCCAAATCTATTTTTCAATTCTCTTTTCTTACACTTGCATATCATGCATCATGTTAAATTTCTTTTTAAACATTTTTTTTCAAAGTGGATAGGATTGAACATTAATTAGTTAAAGACTCTCCTAGGTGAATCTAGGGTAAATAGACAAGTAGGTACCGCAAGGGCAGGGTAGGGTGATGGCTTAGTGCGTCTTCCTTACACGTAACCAACCTCTGAACCTAGGATCACTGATTTCAAAGACCAAAAATGGAGTTACTTTTCAAAAAAGGCTTAAATGTTTTCTAAAGGTTGTCAAACAACCTGTTTTCTTAAAAACTCTCTCTTGAGGATGTTTTCCAAAATCGTTTTCCAAAACCCTAAGTATAGTTTTCGGATTATGCTTAGTTTTAAGGTGACCTAACTCACCTTAATTAAGTTAGGTGGCGACTCCAAACTTTTTCCGAAAGCCCTTTGTTTAAATCAATTTCGAATTCAAACATAATCGCACTCATTCTTCTAGGAGGGTGAGTTTTAACGAGAGAGTACAATGTTTTTCCCGTTTGTGTGTGTATTCCTCGAGTGCAAAAAATTTGGGCACGACAAACCACCAATACAGTTTAAACAGAGATTTGTGGTGAACCAGAACGCTATGGCACTACCTAGTGTAAGCACCCCATTTTTTACCGCTCGGCAGTCTACACTCCGTCCAGACTTGTTTTCAAGTCATTGTGGGCATATTCCAATCGAAACCAATCCTCTAGGTCCAAATTCCTTCTTTCCATCGCTTTGCGGGCCTGTCAGGCCCAAATAGAGGCAAAATGACCAAAATGCCCTTAGGGGCATTGTCCTTTCTTATTCCAATTTCAATCCCTCTCTCGAGATAGTTTATTCCTCGAGACGGTCCGAGTAGCAAAACTACTCACAAAACCGTTAGAGTGGCGGAAACACTCACAAAACCGTTAGAGTAGCGGAAGTACTCACAAAATCGTTAGAGTAGCGGAAATACTCACAAAGCCGTTAGAGTGGCGGAAACACTCAAAACCCAAGCACGTCTCTTCGGAGACGGTAAGACCCCTTTCCAATCCCACTCTTGAGACAGTTTATTCCTCGAGACGGCTCCAATCCAGACACGTCTCTTCGAAGACGGTAAGACCCCTTCCAGTCCCACTCTCGAGACAGTTTATTCCTCGAGACGGTCTGAGTAGCAAAACTACTCACAAAACCGTTAGAGTAGCGGAAATACTCACAAAACCGTTAGAGTAGCAAAACTACTCACAAAACCGTTAGAGTAGCGGAAATACTCACAAACCCGTTAGAGTAGCGAAAATACTCACAAACCCGTTAGAGTAGTGGAAATACTCAACCCCATCCGAGTAGCGAAAATACTCCCAAATCATCAACCCCGTCCGAGTAGCGGAAATACTCCCAAATCATCAACCACGTTTGAGTAGCGGAAATACTCAACCCCGTCCGAGTAGCGAAAATACTCCCAAATCATCAACCCCGTCCGAGTAGCAGAAATACTCACAAATCATCAACCCCGTCCGAGTAGCGGAAATACTCACACCGTGAGAGTGGCGGAAACACTCAAAACCCAGGTCAACACCAGTGTCTGTTAGCTCACTTCGGTGAAAAATGACCAGACTACCCTTAGGACCTTTTTCGAGACTTTTCGGTCAAGATGACCATTTTGCCCCTAAGCATCCGAATGCCTCGGGAACCACACCGGCTCTGGGTATCAAATCGGTAACCTCCTGAGAATACTTTTTATAGTGTTCTCAACCTCCCCTTACCTTTCCGGATCATTCCGAGTCAGTTCCGGCCAACCCGGTACAAAATGACCGTTTTGCCCTTGGAGGGCCGGTCTCCTTCTTCGACCACACCGGCTCTGGGTATCAAACCGGTAATGTCCCGAGAATACTTTTTATAGTGTTCTCGACCTTCCTTTACCTTTCCGGACCATTCCGAGTCAGTTCCGGCAAACCCGGTGCAAAATAACCGTTTTGCCCCTAGTGGGCCGGTCTTCCTTTTCCGACCACGCCGGCTCTGAGAATCAAACCGGAAACCTCTAGGAACATTCTAAATAATGTTTCCAGATCCCAAGTCTTCTTCCAGGACAGTTTGAGTCTGTCCCAGCAGTTTTCCGGTCCGGTTGATCGTTTTGCCCCTAAAGGCTCGGTCGACCTTTCCGACACATCCTATCTTCATTTTTCAAGTCAAATACCTCCAGGACACTATTTTAAGTGTTCCTGCGCCTTTTCGGCCCCCCGGGCCATTCCCGGCTCCTTCAAATCATTCCCAGACTTCCCGGAGTCACTCCTAGTGAAGCCAGGCTAAAATTTACATGGTAGTCACTAGTACAGGCGCCCAAATCTAGTCAAAGATACGTTGCTTGCCGACCTTAAACCTTTCCTAATTGGCTGGCACCACTAGTAGTGGCGCCAAGCCAAAAAATGGCCTGGCGCCACTCCTAGTGGCGCCAATATAAAGTTTGCCCTGGCGCCACTGCAACAGGCGCCAGGTTTGTCCAACTTCTATAAATACAGAGCCTCATTCAACGTGAAAAGGGTCTGCAAACTTAATCTAAGAATCCTATATTTCGATATACAGAGCTCGAGCACCTCCCAAACCCTAGCCTCCCTAGGTTTTCTAAACCCTAGCCACCATACACAAACCCTAGCCTCCTATACACTCATATAAACCCCCATACACTCACACACTAGCCTTCAACCATCATTTGAAGACTTGAAGAGCTGCCATCCAAAGCTTGAAGACAACTCCTAAAGACTGAAGGTGAAGATCAAGACAAAGACCGAAGACCGAAGACAGCGCGGCGCGTAAAATAAAGAAGACATATGGTAGGTTTTCTCTTTAATTTTCTGCACTTCCCCCCTCTCTCTTCTCTCTCCAACCAACTTGGGTTTTCTCTATTTTAATTCTCCATCTCTTTCCCCCCCCTTCTTTGCATGCTTAAAACAAGGGGATTCCCGGTCCATGTGTAGGATTGGGCTATTGGAGAGTCACCGTGTCGGGGGCTTTCTTCTAGTCTAATCAAAGACCACGTGGGTCCGGCCCCCTTGATTATATGGTGAAACCATAACCTTGTATGTTCACGACCCCAAATTGCATTGTGCATGTCATAGTCTTGCATCTTCCAAAATTCATTTTCAAAGTTGTTTTCAAAATCATTTTCAAACTTGTTTTCAAAATTGCATCAAAATCTCTTTTTCAAAAACTTGTTTTTAAAACCCCAATTCTAGGATGATTCTAGCTTTTCCATGGCTAGGGTTGTTTTAGGAAAGTGTTATATTAAAAGTGACCTTTTGGTCTATATTTTGAAACCTTATTTTCAAAACCACTTTCTTAAAGTGGTTCTAGTCCTCTTATGGCTAGAGTCGCTTTAGGAAAGTGAAATGTTTTTATACTTTCCAAAAACTCTCTCTCTTCAAAAATCTCTTCCTAAAAAATCTCTTTTCCAACATACTTTCCTAAAACTCTTCTCTCCAAAATTTATTTTTCAAAACCCTTTTCTTTTTTTTTTTCAACTCCTTTCCAAAACTCTCTCTCTTAAAAATTCACTTTCCAAAAACGCTCCCTAAAAATCTTTCCAAAAACTCCCTTCCAAAATCTATTTTTCAAAACTCTCTTTTTCAACTACTCTCCAAAATCTTTTCCTTAAAATTCACTTTCTAAAATCACTCCCTAGATTCACTTTCCTGAAAAAAATCTCTCCTAAAAATCTTTCCAAAAACTCTCTTTTCTAAAATCTTCCTTCTAGAAATTCCCCTCTAGGTTTTCCTTCCAAAACCTTCGTTTCCAAAAACGCACTTTCTAAAATCCCTTTTTCTTAGAGCCCAAGTCAAGCCCTAGAACCCACAATTAGGAAACCCTAAATTTTCTTCCCAAAAACATGATTTTCAAACTTTGCCCCAAACCTAGGTTTTCAAAATCTTTTGTTTTCTACATCAAAACTATACATGTTTCCAAAACCTATTTTCTATGTCAAAACTATAATTTTCCAAATCTAAGGTTTCTAGAATCTTATTTTCCAAATCCTTCCCAAATCCTGTCTCCCCTTTAGAAAACCAAATCCAATCTCCCCGTTTAGGAAACTAGATCCCGTCCTCCGTTTTTGGAAACAAAATCTAACCTTTCTCTTTTAGAAACCAAATCCAATCCCTTCCTAATCCAAACCTTTCTTAATTCAATTCCTTCCTAAACCATAAGTTTCCTAAGTTTAAACTTTAAATCTTTCCTTCAATTTTAAAATCCAACTCTTTCCTAATTCAAATCATTCCTAATCCTTCACTTTCCTAAATCTTAAGTTTCCAAAAACTTGAACATAAAAATCTTTCCTAAAATTCTAAAATTCAACCCTTTCCTAATTCTACCCCTTTCCAAAATCTTTTTCAAACCTAAGTTTTCAAATCTTTCCTAAATTCAAGCCTTTCCTAATTTCAAGACTTTCTAAAATTTAAACTCTAAAACTTTCTAAATCCTAAACTTTCTAAATTTCAAATCTTTCTAAAATTCTAAGCTTCCTAAATTCAAAACTTTCTTAAGTTAAATCTTTCTAAACCCAAATCTTTCTAAACTCTAAACTTTTCAAAACTTCAACATCTTTCCAAATCTAAGACTTTTCTAAACTCAAAACTTTCTTAATTTAAGACTTTCTTAAGTCGAAACTTTCTTAATTCAAACATTTCCTAAACTGAAAACTTTTCTTTTTCAAACCCTTCCTAAAACAAAACTTTCTTATTTTCAAAACTTCCTTGTTTTCAAAACTTTCCAAAATCAAAACTTCCCTTTTTCAAACATTTCAAAATTCAAAACTTTCTTAATTCAAACCTTTCCTAATTTTAACTTTCCTAATTTCAAACTTTCCAAAAATGACACTTTCCTAAATTCGAAACTTTCCTAATTTCAAACTTTCCAAAAATGACATTTTCCTAAATTCGAAACTTTCCTAATCTAAATTTTTCCTAAATTCCAAGTTTCCAAATCTTTCAAGATCTTTCCAAATCCAACATTCCAATCCAATCTTTCTTAATCTCAAGTCTTTCCTAGGTCCCCTATCTTTCCTAAGTCTAAGTTTTCTAAACCTTCTCTTTTTCAAAATAAGTCCAAATCTACCTTTTCAAATCAAAGCCCATTCTTTTCCAAAATTTCAAATTCCAATCTCTTTTTTTTAATCTCAAATCAAATCCAATTTCAATTCAATCTCTTTCTTCCAATCCAATCTCTCTTTTCAAATCAATCTCTTTTCAATCGGACTCTTGTCCGAACTACGACTGACCTGATTCCCCCAAAGGGATACGTAGGCAACCTTCATAGGTGCGGTCACAACACTTTTCAAACTTTCAATTCCACCCTCATGGGTGCGGTTTTCAAAATCTTTTCAAATCTCAAATTCCAATCTATTTTCAAAATTTCAATTTCAAAATTTTCAAACTTTCCAATTTCAATTCCATCTCTTCAAATCTATTTTCAAATAAAATCAATTTCAAATCAATCTCTTTTCAAATCTATTTTTCCATTCTCTTAACTTGCAATAGCATATCATGCATCATGCTAAATTAGTCTTCAAACATTGTTTTTCAAAGTGGATAGGATTTACCATTAGTTAATTGGAGACTCTCATAGGTAAATCTAGGGTAGATTGACATGTAGGTACCGAAAGGGCGAGGTAGGGTGATAGCTTAGTGCGTCTTTCCTACACATAATCAACCTCCGAACCTAGGATCACTGTTTTCAAAGACCAAAAAGGAGTTATTTTTCCCAAAAGGGCTAAATGTTTTCCAAAGGTTGCCAAACAACCTGTTTTCCTAAAAAACCCTCTCTTGAGGAGATATTTTCAAATCGTTTTCCAAAAACCCTAAGTGTAGTCTTCGGATTATTCTTAGTTTTTAGGTGACCTAACTCACCTTAATCAAGTTAGGTGGTGATTCCAAATGTTTTTCAAAAGCCCTTTATTCAAAATCAATTTTTCAATTCAAACCTAGTCGCACTCATTCTTCTAGGAGGGTGAGTTCTAACGAGAGAGTACAGCATTTTTGCCACTTGGGTGAGTATTCCTCGAGTGCGAAAAATCTGGGCGTGACACCTAGGAGAACACCAAGTCACACCAAACCAAAAACAAAGAAAATATGGATCAGAAGGTCAGACTATAGGTGTCAAGTTGTACACACAGCTTTGAAGGCCCAGAATCATAACATGTGGTATCTTGATTGTGGGTGCTCACATCACATGTGTGGAAACAGGTCACTCTTCATCTCTACTGAAGAGAATGATCGTGGTATTGTTACCTTTAGAGATGGAAGCACCTCCAAAATGATAGGTGGGGGCTGTGTGTCAGCTCCTGGTATTCCCCAATTAGAAGATGTCCTTTTAGTTGATGGCTTGAAAGCAAATTTAATCAGCATTAGTCAAATATATGATTCTGACAAATAAGTTTTGGTTTCTAAAAAGAAATTCACCATTTTGAAAAATGCTGGAGAACTTGTTATAAAAGGAATTAGGACATCTGATAATTGTTATGGCATTGTTCCTGAAAGTAGTGTTGTGTGCAATTCAACTCAATCTGATGATATTGAATTGTGGCATAACCGACTGGGCCATGTAAACTACAAGGACCTCTCTAGACTGTCGTAATTAGAACTTGTAAGAGGGTTACCCTCATTAAAGAAACCCTTAAACAAAGCATATGGTCAATGTCAGCTTGGAAAACAAGTAAGAACTGCACACAAAAAGACTAAACATCTCATACCATATAGTTAATTCATATGGATCTCATGGGTCCCACAACAACCGAGAGTATGGGTGGTAAGAGGTATATTTTTCTTGCCGTTGATATTTTTCTCGTTACTCATGGGTACATTTTTTAAAGTAAAAATCTAAGACATTTCCTACTTTCAAAGCCCTATGCCTTAAACTTCAAACAGAAAAAGGGATGAAGATTGGAAGCATCATAAGAATTCGCATCGACCATGGAAGAGAGTTCGAAAACAAGGAGTATGCGGATTTCTGTGATGAGGAAGGGATCAGACACGAGTTCTCTACACCCAAAACTCCACAGCAAAATGGAGTGGTAGAAAGAAAGAACAGAGTGGTGCAAGAAATGGCCTGTGTCATGTTACATGGTAAGAACATTCCTTTAAAATTTTGGGCTGAAGTGGTAAGTACATCTTGCTACATTATAAATTGAGTGTACTTGAGGCTAGGTACCATGTAAACACCCTATGAAGTATGGAACGGTAAGAAACCTAATTTAAAGTACTTTCATGTGCTTGGGAGTAAATGCTATATTCTGAAAGACAGATAACATTTAGGAAAATTTGACTCTCAAAGTGATGAAGGTATTTTTCTAGGTTACTCCTTAAACAGTCATGCTTATCGGGTATATAATTTAAATACATTGATTGTCATGGAATCTACCAATATTGTGGTTGATGATGTAGGAAAAACTCCAAATAAGATGCACGATGATGAGACCGTGGTGCCTGATCCTACCTTAGAAGGACATGAAGCCAAGGCAAAAGAGATGGACGCACTACCATTGGAAAAGGTGGAGTCACCCATTGTAAAAGCTATAACGTCGCACTCCTCCCATTGAATCTCAAGTGGCACTTGAACCTTCGTCAATAGTCAAATTAAATCATCCATCAACTCAAGTGATCGGTGAAGTCATAGCTAGATTGAAGACTCGCCGACTAGTTCGGAATGAAGTAAGTCATTTTTGTTATGGTTCCATACTTGAACCGAAAAAATGTACATGAAGCTTTGAAAGATGATTGTTGGATTAATGCCATGCATGAAGAACTTGAACAATTTGTGAGAAATGATGTGTGGTATTTGACACATAGGCCTAATAGTATTAATGTAATTGGTACTAAGTGGATATTTAAGAATAAAACTGATGAATATGGTACCATAGTTCGGAACAAGGCTAGGTTAGTTGCTCAAGGTTATACCCAAATCGAGGGTATAGACTTTAATAAGACCTTTACACCAATAGCTAGGTTGGAATCTATTCGTATACTTCTTGCTATTGCGTGCCACTTGCACTTTAAACTTTTTCAAATGGATGTAAAAAGTGCATTTTTGAATGGGGTCTTAAACGAAGAGCCATATGTAGAGCAGCCTAACGGTTTTGTGAACCCAAATTTTCCAAATCATGTGTATCGATTGAAGAATGCTCTCTATGGTTTAAAACAAGCTCTTAGAGCTTGGTATAAGAGGCTCATAGCTTTTTTCTTAGAGAACGAATTCTCTAAAGGTAGTGTGGACAAAACACTTTTCATCAAACATTGTATACCTCATAATCTAATGGCATAGATATATGTTGATGATATAGTTTTTGTTTCCACCAGTGATTCTCTTACAAATGACTTTGCTAATACTATGAGAACTGAATTTGAGATGAGCATGGTCGGCGAACTATCTTACTTTCTAGGTCTCCAAGTTCGACAGATGGATGATAGGATGTTTATCTCACAATCCAAGTATGCTAGAGACTTAGTAGATTTGGATTGAACACTGCCAAACATGCTAGAACTCCGATGAGTACTAGTATAAAACTGAGCAAAGACCCTGTTGGGAAAGATGTTGATTAAATAACTTATCGAAGCATGATAGGAAACTTATTATACGTCACTGCTAGTCGTCCTGATATAGCCTTTAATGTTGGTATCTATGCTAAGTACCAAGCTTGTCCTAAAGAGTCACACCTTCTTGCTGTTAAACGTATTATTCGATATGTGAACGCGACTTTGAATCTAGGCATTTGGTTCTCTATGGACACAAATGCAGATATAGCTGGTTTTACTGATACGGATTGGGCAGTGTGTGCTGATGATAGAAAGAGCACTTCTGGAGGATGTTTCTACATTGGAAACAAGCTTGTTGCTTGGCACAGCAAGAATAGAATGCTATTTCCCTATCCACTGCTAAGGCAAAATACATTACTGCTGGTAGTGGTTGTACTCAGCTTCTTTGGATAAAGCAAATGCTCACTGATTATGGCCTAGAACAAGGTACTATTACCTGTATTGTGACAACACGAGTGCGATAAACATCTCCAAAAATCTAGTTCAGCACTCACAAACTAAACACATAGACATACGATACCACTTCATTCGTGAGTTAGTGGAAGAGAAAGTCATTGCCCTACAACACATCCAAACGGAACATCAATGTGCTGATCTATTCACCAAACCTCTAGATGTCCTTAGGTTTGAAACCCTTAGGAATTCCATAGGCGTATGTTGCACTGACTGACGGTCTTCTCTCTATGCTTGGGGTATGCTTCATTCCATTCTTGTGTCTCTAGTGCTTCTTTTCTTTTTTGGTCTTTCAATGAATAAAAATAAAATTTCAAAAATATTTTCTTTTATTTTTTATTTAATGATCATCTTGAGTAGGTTATGGGTATATATACATTGCTTATACTGATTGCTTATACAATGTGTACATTTGTTCATGTGTGAGTCGTATGTTTATCAATTCAAGGGATACTATTCATGAGATTGTGTACAACTTTATACACATATCAAGGTGATTTCACTGGTTGTTTTTCCCTATGTGCGATCAAACTTTTCTATGTGCCTTTCTTGTGATCACAATAAATCATTGTCTAGTTTTAACATGCAGACTTTGCCTAAAATTTGTCCCCTCAAGACAATCACAAGAAATGGTATCAAAACAGAATGTCCATTATCGGGGCTTGTGCATGATGAAAAAGACTACCTATGAATATGTGTGAAAGTCGATATCTGACAAATTCTTAATAATAGAAATTGTATCACGATGATAGTTAGGGCTACCATATTCCAATAGAGTGAAAGTCATCACGTGATTGCTAGAAAATGAGTAAGCTTCGAAAGTCGTATCAAACTAAGGGGGAGCATAGCTCTATGCCAACCTATTTATAGGGTACAACTCATGAGATTTCTAGATTTTGCTTTACTCTAATCTACAAATGTGGTGTAGCAATATCGGTCACTGGTTGGATTTGAACAATAGGTTGGTCATTTTGAATATTCACTGTCACACCACTACACATTCATGAAATTTATTATCTTGTGTCAAGTTGACTGCAGTTTGCCATATTTCCATACATCAATGTGAAGTAATCAGAATGAGCAGTACTGCATTTCGTCATCCACCATCTCTTGATATCTCCATAACTTTGTTTTGAAAATTCAAGATTTGATCTGTAAATTTTCTTAGACTTCTCAAAAAATTTAATACATCACTTGAACGAGCTTATTTCCACTCCAGCAATATATCGCTCGAACGAACTTAAGTTCGCTCAAGCGATTTCAGCAGATCTGCTTTTTAATTCACAAATCGATTCATTTTCTGATTTGGGTTTTCTGGGGTTTCGCTTGAACGAGTTCTCTTTTCTACCTAGGGCTTGATTGCTTCGTGTTTTGGGGTCATCTTGCCTTAATTTGACCTGATTCATCTCTTCTAAGTAAGTTTCTTCACCTCTTCACCGATTCAATTTGTGTTTTAGTTGGCTTCTCATGTCTGATCAAGGTTTTGCGGCTAGAACTCCACAATATCGGGTTTTTGACACTACCGTGGATGAAACCTGGTACAATGCCTATTTTAAAAAGAAATCCATTCTCGTTGACTGACCCGCAGAAGTTTCCCATTTTCTTGACACCTCAATTTCGGGTTGGTTTGAACATAGGGTTTGGAATCCTGTGTTTAATTGGTCATGTATTGCCCGTGTTCATGTTGTCCGTGAGTTTTATGCTCATATTCGCACCACCGAAGAGCATCCTAACCGTCTCACATCCTATGCTCGTGGCATTGCCATTACCATGACTCTGGACACTATTTCGGAGTTCCTAGGAATTCCCCTTTTCCTGCCTCTTATCTTGATCTCCCGGTGTATGACTTGGGTGCATATGTTTGGGGTGATGGTCTAGGTTGGCCACATCTGACTTTACATTATAGGCTTCTGAATCTCATTTGTGCTTGGAGTTTACATCCAAACAGTCATCGGTCTGAGTTAGGTATTCCTCACTTTCACTTGATTCAGGCCATTAGCAATGGTGTGCTTATTGATCTTCCTCTGTTCATGTTGAATACCATTTGTCGGGTTCACCAATTTGGTTCGTGGGGCGTTGCCATATGGGGTGTTCATCACCAACTTTTTGAAATTTCTGAATGTTCCCATTAAGTCTTCTGAAGAGAAAAAGAAGTCAGAAGGCCCGATCAACTGGTACACTCTCTCCAAGAGTGTCCATCACGTTCCCGCTAGGGCTGGTGCTGCTGCTGCCCCCCCCCAACGGATGTTGATGCCACGGCTGAGGCTGTCGAGGGTGTTGCTGATAGTGCCGACGAAGATGCTAAGGAGTCCATTGAGGATTGTCCATTTGAGATGCATGCCGATCTGCATGATATGCGTCATGTCTTCTCTGAGCAATTCGATGATTTGGGCCCTCACATGGGGCATTTGGACCTTTTGATGCCTGGCATGTCTTTTGATCTTGCTGTCATTTATGCCATGATGTCGGGTCACCCTCCGGCTCCTCCGTCCTAATTTGGTGCTTTCGACCAAGGGGGAGTTGTTTATGTTATGGGGTTTGTCCTTAATGGAGTCTGACTGTTGGTTTTTGGTTTGGGATCATTTGTTAAAGTGTTGGCTTATGTTTTGGTTAAGTGTCGATGGTTTTGATGGTTCTTATGGCACTTAGTTTTTTTATATATAGAAAACTGTCGTTGGCTCTTGGTTATGAATTGACTTTTACTTTTTATATATATAGAACTGTTGTTGGCTCTTGGTTATGAATTGAGTATATTTTGAATTAAATGCATTGTCACATGTTGAGGGGGAGTTTGCTGTATTGGATGGAGTTTTTTCTGTAGTTGACCTGTTATACTTGTTTCACACTCTTGCTTTTTACTTCGTTATTGCTTGTTGCTATGTTGTGCAGGTTATAGGTTATGTGATGTCAATGTTGAGTTAAGTTGGTTGACATGTTGGTTTAGGAAAGGAAGTGTAATGTTAAAAGGGGAGGTTGTTTTTTGTTGTTGGTTCTTTGAAATGTGTTGTTTTGACCCAAAATCACTAAGGGGGAGATTGTTCGGTTTGTAATGGTGATTTGTGTGCTTGTCTAGTTTCAGTTTGATGCTAGGATTCATTCCCTGGAAAAGTAGGTTTAAAACTGTCAATCAACTCAACAGTGTACATATCGCTCGAGCAAATGAGATACCGCTCGAGTGAATTGGTCAAGGATTCCAAGATGAAAAATTCTAGTAGCTATCGCTCGAAGTACGCTCGAATATCGCTTGAGCGAATGGTGTTGGATCATCAAGAAGAAAAATTCCAGAGGCTACTGCTCAAACATCGGTCGATGTTCGCTCGAGCTAAATCCAATCCTCTCGAGCGATACGGTAAGTTTAATTCAAAGTTGAATTACTCTCCCATCTGAGAATGACTCTTTGGCCTGACTTTCTACAGTCAATCAAGAGGTAATTCTAGCCTATCTTTCTGGTATTTTGAGGAGGACTACAAGAGCACAACAAGAAGCAATTGAAGGTCAGAACTATGAGATTGTAAAAGATATACAGAGCTGAACATCAGAGTCGCTCTAAGGAGAGAATGTGAAGGTTTGATTGTCTAAAGATCATCAATACGTGAGTATCTTCACTGTTCGACTTAAAACTAAAGAACATTTAGAGATTGTCTTTGGAGGATTCTAAAGAGGGAGAATACTGTGCGGATTCGATGTTGAAACCAGGGCATGGAAGGCGAAAACTCGAGGAGTCGAGCAAGCAGGCTTTGACCGGAGTTCGTGTGGATTCAAACAGCGATTGTGGAGTTCAATTGTTATTGGTTGTAAGTTGTGTTTGTGTAAACTGCTTTATTTTAGTGATTGGTTTGCTGGACGTGGTTTTTTTTTTCGGGTTTGGGTTTCCACGATAATCCTTGTGTCGTTATTTTACTGCTGTGTGATTGTTTGCATTGCATACATTCAACACTTAGGTGAAAGGGTTAGGCGTAATTCTACATAATATGGAATTTTAGACTGCCAGATGATGCTCTGAACCTCTAATCAGAAATGAATGGAATAGGTATTCGGCCAAATGCTATCACTTATACTTCTATAGTTCATGGCCTGTTTAATTTAGGCAAGTGGAATGAGGCAATTAGAATGCTAAGGAAAATGTTGGATAGTAATATTTTTCCAAATGTTTGTACATTTAGTGTGTTGGTGGATGCACTTGCCAAGGAAGGGAGGACAAAAAAAGCAAAGTGGGTACTCGAAATCATGATTCAAAGGGGTGTGGATCCTCATATAGTCACATATAGTACTCTAGTGGACAGGTATTGTTTGCGAGGCCAAATGGAAGAAGCAATGAGAGTGTTCAGTGCTATGGAGGATAGGGGCATTGAGCCCAATGTGTTTAGCTATAGCATTTTGATAAATGGATATTGCAAGAAGATGAAAATAGACGAGGCCATGCATCTCTTTCGAGAAATGCCCCAAAAGGGCTTGAAACCCAACACTGAAACTTTCAACACTGTGACACAAGGTCTGTTTCAAATAGGTAGATGTGCTGCTGCACAGAAACTTTTTAATGAGATGCAAGCTGTCTGCTAAATTCCAAGTACTTACATGAGCTGAGTAGGTGCTGTAGTTTCTTCCTATTGCCTTCTACAAAATATTATCGCGTGAAGTGAGAACGTTAACTTATATCAGACACCAGGGGATGGGGTCTCAAACAGTGTGCAGCAAAGCACTTATAGCCAATCTTGGAAGATAAAGTGAGTGACAGATAAAGGAACTGAAGATTCTGTTGTGCGATTGACTGACAGATGAAGGCTTTTAATTTTCATGGTTTACAAGGTTGTTTAGTGACACGTAACAAGGAAACTGACAGTCGATGAATGTGCGCCATCATGTTTTTAATAATCTACTTTTGAAATTCAAGTTGAGTTGAGAGAAGCATTAGATAAACACAATTAAGAAAAAATGAAAGAGGGGTTGCTTTGTATGCTGAAGTGAATTCAAATTGAGTTGAGAGAAGTATTAAGAACTTTTTAATGAGACGCAAGCATATTTTTTTACCCCACAAATATGTGCTCCAAGTTTTTTATAATCTATGTTGGAAATTCAAATTGAGTTAAGAGGCATTAGGTACTCCATACCCTTAATTAAGAGAAAATAAACAAGCAAAAGAAGGATTGCTCTGTTTGCCAAACTGAATTCTGTTGGCCTGAATTTTGTTTCTTAGTTTCAATTTGATGCTGATATGTACAAATATCTTGTCGTGATCTCCTTTAAATGTTCTTTAACACTGTTCAATCACGCTATAATACTCTGTTTGCAACTTCTCACCAGAAAATTAGTTATAATACACTTCTACTTCATAAGATTGTTTACTTTCTTGCTAGTTGCTGCTCAAATGTGAGTAAAACAATACACTTGAGTTGAGAAGAGTGGAAAACTCCCCAATATCAGACAGATCCTAAGTGACACAGTTACATTTATGTCTTAATGTAAGCACCCCATTTTTGCCCATTCGATAATCTCCGGCCCGACCGGATTCGGTTTCCAACATCACAACACATGCAGGCTCAAGATGAGTCTTTCAATCTCCAATCTAGCCAGTTGGTCGCTTCTCGGGTCCACAAGGATCCGCTGAAGCCTTAAGCACCATTATTCTAGGCAGCTTTCCGGACCGGGCGGTCTTGGGAACCAACGCCATCCAGGTAGCTCCCCAGGGTCGGGCGATCTCGGGGACCAACACCTCATCAAAGATTCTAGACGGTTCACTTCTGGCGCTTGCTAGCCTGCCAATGTAGAATGTCCGTCATTCGATAGTTCTCCGGGACTAGGCATTCTCGGAGACCAACACCACATTTCCAAGTAGCTTTCTAGGACCAGGCATTCTCAGGAACCAACGCCACCCCTATAGGTAACTCTTTAAGACCAGGCGTTCTTAGAAACCAACACCGCACAGGTAGTTTTTCGAGACCGGGCGGTTTCGAAAACCAACACCTAGGTCAACATAAGCGCCTGCTAGCCCGACTCGGTGAAAAATAACCAAACTTGCCCCTCGGGCTTTCAGGCACGTATTGGGAAAGTTCAAAATCCCTCAAAACGATATGTCCATCCTTCCACAATGTTGTCAAACCATTAGGCATCCCCCGCACGCCATTTGGTCCAAATCCGGTCCTATTCCGGCTCACTCTGGTCAAAATGACCATTTTGCCCCTAAACAACTTAGCACGACATGAACCCTGCTGAACGGCGACAGATTCTCTCAAAACCATCCCTGAACAGCCCTACATGGCTAACACAATATACCATACCATTCCTGACCATTTTCAGCCAACTCTGGTCAAAATGACTGTTTTACCCCTGGGAGCCAAAAACACCCTGAAACAGCACCGGCCTTAGAGCTTCGAGCAAAGGATTTCACCGCACGTCTTTGTTTAACCCAAGGAACATCCTACGACACTAACTCACACGACTTGATAAAAGTCCCTGGAGCGTCTCACAGACGCTCCGCTTAAATTGTATTCTCTCCCGATTCCCTGATCATATCGCACCGTCAACCGACTTGAGAAACGCGTAAATCAGGGAATTCTCAAAAGCTCGTCCATAAATCTTTCCATCGATACGGTTCGATCAAATAGATCACTTCCCGAAGCCCCCCATCGTACGGTGCAAAAACTATAACTTTCAGCAACCTCTGGAGCGTCTAGCAGACGCTCCGCCAAGGTTGACTTTTTCTCCGATTCCCTAATCAAAACGCACAGTCAAACGACTTGAGAAATGCGTAAATTTGGGAATTCTAGAAAGTATTTCCAGAGTACTTTCTATCAGAACGGTCCGATCGAATAGATCGCTTCTCGAAGGCCTCGATCACATTAAATGAAAATAGCTACTTTCGAATACACACGGAGCGTATCACAGACGCTCCACAAAAGTGTCCTTTTTGGCACACTTCCTGAGACGATATCACACATCTCCAAGCGTAATTCAAACTTTTCAAAAACATGAAAATTCATCGGATGCACTAGGAAAACATCCCGAGTGCGACCGATTCCCCTGGAACCTTCCCGGTTGGCCCAATTATCGAGGCAAAGTTTGGACAAACCTTCCCGGTGATGGAGCGTATGCTACATGCGCTCAAATTTTGATCAGATCGACCAACTTTCGATCAACGGTCGAGATTTAACCAGTACATAAGGCGTCACGTGTTATTCTGGCAATGGAACAGTACCTGCACATGTCCTACATGCGCACGGCCAAATTTTGGCCATGCGCATGTAGCACTTGCGCATGGTCTGTTCCAGATTGCCTATAAATAAAGGCCTCCCCCCTTGCATATTCCAGGTCCGAAATTGATACGAACTCTGCTGAAATCACTCTAGAACCTCGAATCTCTATATATATTCTCCCCCTCCAACACTTAGGCTAGATTCTACCCCTCCTAAGCCTATACACTCCACATACAAGGCCCCATACACACTTATACACTCCACACTAGCCTCTCAAGCCTTCTTGAAATCACTCAAGTTCCAATCAAAATATTCATTGAAGACTACAAGAGTATTGAAGACTAAAGGTGGTATCCCTTTTATATTTGTGCTCTTCCCCACTCTTCTCTTCTCCCTTCTAGCCTACTTAGGCTATTCTCTATTTTAATCCCCATCTTCAACCGCCCTTTCTTGCATGCTTGAGCCAAGAGGGCTCCTAGATTATGCCTAGAGGAAAGCAAATGAGAGCTACCGTGTAGGGGGACCTCTCACTAGCCTACTTTAAGATGGCATGGCCTAAGAGCCCCTTGTTTGTGTGGTGAAGCCTAAAAGCCTTGTATGTGAATCATGACCCCTTGCATATTATTATTTTGATCATGTCTTATATGCTTGGCTTCATTTTATGTTTATTGCCATGTCCCACAATGCTCACATTGCTCTCAATTTCATGATATTTCCAAGTTCTACATGTCTTTCATAAATTGTTCTAAGAGTTGGCCCCTTGAAGTTTAGGATGAGACTTTAGGAGTCATGCCTTAGAAAATTCCTCTCTACCCCCTAATTCACACTTTTGCATCATTACATTTCAACTTGCATAAAAGTTGCTTTCAAACTCCTTAATTTTCAAGGTTTCCATTCTCTCAAATTTAGTGGCTAAAATGGCCCCATGGAACCCTCTCTTGAGTGGTCTCCCTTTATATTGGCTGTAGGAGCCCTAAATTGTTAAAATGGCTCCCTTCTCTCTTTATGCTTGCCAAAGGATGATGTTCAAACTCTTTGAATTCTATGGTTTCTATTCTCTCAAGTTTAGTGATTGAAATGGCCCCATGGAACCCTCTCTTGAGTGGTCTCCCTTTTATTGGCCATATGAACCCTTTCTTGATGGAATGGTTCCCTTGAAAAACGGTTTTCAAAATCATTCTCCAAAGATGATTTAAAAAATGCATTCTCTCCATCTTTGCATCAAAAATGATTTTTCAAAAATTATCATCATCATGTTGAATTTTAATCCCTCCACTCTTGTCAAGATAAGGGTTATAATGGCCATGAGGAAACCTTCCTTGGAATGATCGCCAAGCACCACCCATACAAACTATACTCTTGACTAGAGTCAAAATTTTCATGAAAATGATCTTCAAAGAGATGGCATACTAAAGTTCATTGCATAACATGTTTCATTTTCCAAAACTCTTTCCGAAAATGCACCAAACCACACTTCAAAATCATCTTTCAATCTAACCCTAAGTTAACTTGACCCTAGTTACCAAACTCTAGGTTAACTTGACCCTAGTTAACCAACCCTAGGTTAACTTGACCCTAGTTACCAAACTCTAGGTTAACTTGACCCTAGTTAACCAACCCTAGGTTAACTTGACCCTAGTTACCAAACCCTAGGTTAACTTGACCCTAGTTATCCAACCCTAGGTTAACTTGACCCTAGTTACCAAACCCTAGGTTAACTTAACCCTAGTTGTCCAACCTTAGGTTAACTTGACCCAAGTTCACTCACCTTAGGTTAACTTAACCCTAAGTCTTCTTAATCTTAGGTCAACCAAACCCAAGTTAGTTAACCTTAGGTTCCCCCTAACCCTAGGCAAACCCAACCAAGGTTAATACACTTCAAGGTTCCAACTCTTGAACCCTTTTTCAAATGATCATTCAAATTTTCAAATTATCCTCATAACCTATTCCTCCAAAACCTCCTACCCCATGACTTCAACCCAACTCTATAAACTCTTCAAATGACCTTACATTCCCTCTTTAAGGCCTTTCCAAAAATGTTTTCAAAGGGTCACAAACCTAAGGTGTTCTTACCCCTCTCATGGTTAGGGATTCCAAGGACAAGTGATAAATCAAGAACAACCTCTAAGATTGTCCATGTTAGGATTCCAAACACTTAGCCATTTTCAAAAACCACTTTCAAAAACTAATTCATCAAAACATTCTAAAGTCATGCCTCCAAGATTTTCAAAACAAGACTTCAGAAACACTTTCAAGTTCTCTTGAGGCATGCCAAAGCATTTTTCCAAAACTCCCTTAAAGTCAATCCAAAAGCATTTTCAAAACACTTCACTTCCAATTTCAAGTCAAAGCTTCCAAGGCCACAAAGAGTCTTCAACTTCTAAAGACCTCAAAGTATCTTGAACCCTTCTAAAGACCTCAAAGTGTCTTCAAACCTTCCAAAGGCCCTAATGCGCCTATCTTTCATCGGGCTCTTGCTTGAACTACGAATGACCTGATTCTCGCCAAATGAGATACGTAGGCAACCTAAAATGGTGCGGTCATAACTTTTATTTCAACTCCAATCCCTTTTTCAAAAATTCCAATCAATCCAAAGTTTCAATTCCAAGCTCCTTCAAAACCCCCATTATTTTCAAACTTCTTCCAAAACTTGCATCATGCATCATTCATCCAAAAAGTGATGACCAAATCCCTTTTTCAAAGTTCTAAGGTGGATATTAAGTGGACAATGGTAACCGGTTATCCTAGTGAGTGAACCAAGGGTGATTAGATATGTAGGTACCGAAAGGGCGGGGTAGGGTGATGATCTTAGGATATCTTCCCTACACGTAACCAACCCCTGAACCTTAAATTTCTATTTTCAAAAGACCAAAATGGAGTTATTTTCAAAAAGGGCTTAAACATTTCAAAAGGTTGCCAAACAACCTATTTTCTTCAAAACCCTCTCTTGAGGAAGTTTTCAAAAAACTTTTTCAAAAACTCTAAGCTTAACCTTCGGATTAACGCTTAGTCTTAGGTGCCTTAAATCACCTTATTTCAAGTTAGGTGGCGACTCCTATTTTTCTAAAAAGCCCTTAGTCAAATCAATTTTCAAACCTAGTCGCACTTGTCCTTTTAGGAGGACGAGTTCTAGTAACAGAGTTCCGTGTTTAGGGTATCCGAGCCGAAAGGACCTTGGACACCCCCAAAATCGGGGCGCGACACTTAACTTCTTGGTGTGTAAACTTTTTGATAAGATTTACTTTTCAGTATAGCACTTTGAAGCATTGACATACCCCCAACTCTTTGTGTGTGCATGCACTTTTGTATGCAATCTCGTTTCATAATTTTCCTTTGTGTTGTTGCAATTTTTTCTCCTTGAGTCATCTGAACATGTCTTAAATTTTGCTTTGCCACACCAAGGATGAACTCTGGAATTGCTGAAGCTTTGAATTGATTGCTGGTGGAATGAACATGTGTTGTATATGCAAGGATCAAAATTTCGTTTCGAGGGGTTTTTTCATTTGGTGCAGAAACGGAAACGTTTCGAAAACATTTCAAAAATGTTTCAAAATATTTCGGAAACATTTCAAAAGTGACAAATATTAAAATAGTAAAGTACAATCTTTTATATAAAAATTATACACCTTTTATAAAAATTTTAAATTTGGGTTAATACAACTTATTATTTAGGTGCATAGCATTGTGTTTTGGTGCATTTTTCTATGTTTCAGTGTGTTTTGATTGTAATAATAGTATTTCGTTATTCTATTAGTGTTTCGTTTCGGTCCCTTGGGAAATGGAAACGTTTCTGCCGTTTCGGTGGAAACAAATGAAAATTTTGTTCCTTGTGTATATGGAATGATGTTGTAATACATCTGGAAGGTGGGAGCATTACTATCACGGTTCAAAGTCGTAGTTGATTGAGAAATGAATTGGTTGAGTCATCTCAGACTTGGCAGGACCTCCTCTAATATCGCAATTGGTTTAACTTGATCAAGGCCCTCTATTTGATTTGCTTCCAAGAATAATGAAGTGCTAATGGTGTTCTTAGTTAGGGACTAATGAAATATATTTGGCATTGGAAGCCTAAACAAAGGCTATAGGGCTTATGACGATCAAGCAATGATTTTTATCTGATTTTGGTCTGTTGAAGAAAAACTATGGTTGTACTCCGTGTTTGTTGGTAATTGGCTGACTATCACCTTTTTTTTTTTCCTTGTTTATTTCTGTTTGTTTTCTTTTTTGGATGGTATTTTGATTGTTTTTGCATTTCTTCGATTTGGGTTCTAACACTGGTCTATGGGTCTCCTTTTGGTTAATTCATGTAATTGAATTGTTCATACAATCTTTATTTGCAAATTGGAGATTGGAAATTCTGTTATGAAGTGTATCTCTATGCAAGATTTGAAGATTCTTCTTTATGTCTTCTTCTCCTCACTCTCTTTTTTCCTTATGATTTGCCCTTTATTAACGTCTAACCAGACCTTTAAACAACTCTTTTGACCATTGGAATCCTACTTTAATATGCCTAATCCTTATCGAATTACAATAACCTTAGCAACCCAAATCTCATGAAAGGAAAAAGACATAATGAAGTAATTATTCTCATATTATTGTATACGCCCCCGAAAACTTTGTACTATTTCAAAAATGTTCTACCTTGCTAAAGCTCTGCAATTTGCGAAGCATCTGTACACTTTTTTTTTTTAATTATCATACTAAAGGCACCTTTGCTAATTCGCTCACAATGCAGTGATTTATTTGTGTATTTTTTATTCACAAAAATCCTTTTTTTTTCTCTTACTTAGGCCATACTATCAGAAATTCTAAGGTGAAATGAAGAGAAGAAAAATGAAATGAAAAAAGTGTGTGTGTGGGGGGTGTTGTGTTAGCCACCCCATGTGGGAAATGAGGTTGGTGGCTATTGTAAGTGGCCTAAGTTACGCATCTACCTTGACCATGGCATGATCACATAAGGGGTTGGTGGCCATGACTCTCTATAAATAGAGTTTTTTCCAACACCATTGAGTAGAGCAAGAGGGAAGCTCCAAGGGGAGCTCCAAAAGAGGAAGTCCGGAGAGTACCGCCCGGGTGTAAGGGTGCAAGTCAGGAGACGAGCTGGGGTGGCAAAAAGAGTTGTTTCTCTGTGAATCCTGTTATAGAGATTGGGATCCTCTGTTGAAGAGACGATGAGGATGAGAGAACGAGAATAGTGAGGGTTTGTGGGAGAGAGAGTTTGTGTCATGTAATTCCTCTTGTAATCCTCTGTCCTATTTGTTCATAGTGAAATCTCTCTCTAGCCAGTGTGGATGTAGTCTTAAATTAGTTGGGTGAACCATATTAAATCTTGTGTCTCTTTGGTGTGTGTATTTTTTTGTGTGAGTGCTTTCAAATTTTCGCATGTCAGTGGATCTGGCAATCCCAGCAACGAGGTTGCATATCTCTGTTGAAAACACCCAACCTGGGGGGGGGGGGGAATCAAGCCACTTTCTAGTTTGCAATTGTTTCCTTCTTTTTGGTCGCCTAAAATTTTGGTGGTAAGCTGTGCTTATATAGGTTGATTATATTTGACCTGAACATATATCAACAAAGTTATCATCTTTGATGAGCTTGATCAACATCTAAGATCTGTCAAGCAACCAAGTCGAACTGGTACTGTCAAAGATGTCCTTTGATGCTTCTCCACTCTTTTGGACTCGATGTACTTCTGCAGGCAAGTTGCATATGATTGATATCTTATTTGACTGTAATTAATAATGCAATGTTTGGATTTAGAATTTGATGCTTCTCCACGATTTTCCCTTTTTCTTTCACTTTTTTCCTTTTCTTTTCTATTCCCTTAACAAATCCAAGTTCCAAGCATAGCATGTAGAGACATATCACTGAAATTCTGTGCGAATATTTCTCAACATTTTATATTCTGATTTCACTTTGTCAGCAGTGGAGGAAGAAACATTTATGCATTCAGTAGTTAAGAAGAAGAACTGAAAATGAACTAAAACTATTCAGTTTTCTTTTGGGTTCTTAACACTGATATGTGTAATGCTCCCTCCATCCCATTTTATGTCTTTCTTCCCTTATTCAGAATTCCTAGTTTTGGGTCTTTGTTTGAAAAGTTAAAAATTTTAATCACTTCCCCATATTAACCTTCTTTAATCATCTATGGTAAAAACCATCACAATTCTTTTATTATTCAAGATCGCTTTCTATAAACTTTGTTCATAGTCAACTAAGACGTGTAAAATGGGACAGAGGGAGTGTTTCTCACGCAACAAAACCTGCATCCTTAATATTTTACTTCGCTTTATAGAGAGGAAATCATTGCTTGTTTATTGGCAAAACTAGACCTAGTAGTGCATCAAGACTTGGTACTTTGTCTCTCCTCAAGTAGTTAGGTACTGCTCTTCAATGAAATTAACTAGCATGGATGTAAAAATGCAGTAGATGTCTGACTGTGAAGTGTCCTGTACTCCTTAGATGGCTGAATTCATAAACTGGGAACTTGATTAGGCGGATGGAAACTCCTTACAGAAATTACCTGACATGACAAAGTCTCAATAAGAAAGGTAGATTTGATAAGAGTTTGGAAGGCCAATTCTGCTGGCCAGGGTCAAGATTTAGAGTTAAAATTCTCTTCTCAGTTCATAACTACTTAAAATTGAATGGATTAAACAATGATTGGCTGGTTGGAAAATTACTCAGAATGGTGAGTCCTTATGGGTTGGAGTCCTGAAAGATAAAAAAAAAACTTAGCTCTAAAAGCACCACTAGAATTCCCCTTCTGGCATGCTTGTTGGAGTGTCTCAATGATAATTGGGACTTTAATTGCCTGGAAGGGTACTCACTTCACCCCTGAAGGGCAGTATCTGATTTTGTGGACTCCTATTCCCCAATTTACTTGGTGTCCTGACTCCTCCATATAGGGACCTTCTAACAATGGCAAGTTCATGACCAAGTCTGCTTATGATCTTATTATTAATGATATGTGCTACCAGCAGATGGGTCCAAAAAATTTTGATTGTGTTTGGAAGCTTAAAGTTCTTTGAAAAAAAAAAGGCTTCATTTGGCTAGAATCTGAATGAACCCAAAAAATCTGATGATAGATACTGCAGCTTCTCTCCAGGATAGAATCTGAATGAACCCAAAAGACCTAGACTAATTAAGTTGCATTTTCCTCCTGCAGGGAAAATCAAGCTCAATGTGGTTGGCACCGCTAAGGGCAGCAGCCCAGGCCCAGCTTGGAGTGGGAGGATTGTTCAGAGATGATCGAGCTGCTTGCATGCTTGGCTACATGGGAAGCATTGGGTTAGCAACAAGTTTCAAAGCTGAAATTTGGAGCATAATCGAAGGCTTCTGTATTATCACACATAACAACTTCAGGGAGCTGTATCTGAAATCAGACTCAGAAAAATTGCTATTTGATCGCATCCAGGATGATTCTATGAGGAGGAACCCTCCTGGATGAATGTGGTTTCCTCATGAGAAGATATAAACTGCCACCTTAGTCCTATCCTCTGACACATAAGGGTATTTTTGTGTCGATTTTCTTGCCATTGGTTGGGGCTTCTTGTGATTTAGAGATTGCTATGTTGTGCCAGAAATAAAATACACACTTACAAAACAATAAATTGGAAAAAGAAATTTCACTATTCACGGAGAGAAATTTTACAGATGAGGAGGAAGAAGCTCACAACTCTGTCTCTTTACTACTACTCTCTCAAAAAACTCTCTAACTCTTCTTGAACTTGCTTGCTCGATTTACATTTCTCCTTCCCTCAACCCTTTATTTATATGGTAGGGAGGATTCATTTGTCAAGATTTGCACCTGCAAAATCTTGACAAATTGGGTGGTCGAATTTGGCAGGCTTGACTTTGGTGGCGGCTTCTCAAAGGTTTGGCGGCTGAAAGCTTCCGTCTTTGACTTGGGTATGAACCCATCATACTATTCTGTAAAGATCCTCTTTGAAAAGAAAAAGTCAAGTAGATATGTAGGTAGGTAGAACAGTACCCATGTTTTTGGGTACTTTTTCTTTACTATCTATGTATTTGGTAGGTCTCACACTATAATGTTTAAATCTTAGTAGCTATAGTAGGTGCTACTTTATCACTGAACAGTTGTCCCACTCTTTGGTCTTGGTCCTCTCTCCATCAAGCTAATTTGGCTGGAGTGATATTCAATAAATGCTGGTTATCAAATTGATGAGAATTATGTTATGTTGTTCTTACTGCTTTCTTTTACAAAAGTTCTATAATGCTGACGAATTGATTACTTCTGTCTCCTGATGAAGTTCTTCATGGCCTATAAGAAACTTTTACTCCCTTTGCAAGGTAGCACTCATTGAGGCTTGCATTTCACACGGGGAATGAAATAATGTTTACATATTGTTAGGAAACCAGATAAAAAATTATTTATTTATTTTTTATACAAAAAAATGTATTCATTTTCCTGACCCAACTTAAAAAAAAAAAAAAAAAACAAGAAAGAAGTTAACTTCCTTCACGTCATTTTCGTTTTTTGTTGTAATAGTTGGGATGGATTATGTTACAAACTTACTATGCTTTCAATTAGGTGAGTTTATTCACTTACGATTGTTGAAAATTTTTTATTCACGATTATGAAACTTAATAAGATACATTGCAAAATTTGGGAAAAGATTAATGTTTTCTAACAATGAATCTAGAAAGTGATGCACAGGGAAAATTTGGGGAACTCTGCATAAGAAAAAAAATGATAATTGATTTAGCTATATACTATCCTACATCTTGCTAACATAAAATACAAAAAAAAAAAATCTAATTCAGAATGATGAATTTGAATTAGGAGGGAAAAAAACAATCTACCCGTATGGGAATTAGAAATCATGTTCTCTGTAAACGAAGAAGAAAAAACTGTTGCTGCTATGGTATTCAGGGTTTTTTTTTTTTTTTTTTCACCCACTTCTTTGTATTGTGTTCCCAAAAATCAATACCAAAACACAATAGTAATAAAAAAATTGGTGGTTTTGATGCTTACAAATTATCTAAGAAGAGTTTGTTCTTTTTCCAATTTTTTTTTCCCTATGGATTATTGCATTGCCGCAATGGTTGTTGTGACTTAGGTGTTACACATTTGAAACATGAAAAAAAATCCTTCTAACTAGATGGATGAATTGCTCGCCAAATCTCAAGTTTGCGAATTGAGGGAGCAAGTTATGCTCAAATATCTGAATTTTATTTTGATTAATACTTCATTATCAGGTGTATAATTGTTATTGTATTAAACACATAATAATTCAGGCTTTGTGTAAGAACTTTTATAATAAAATAAAAAGAAGGAACTAGTATGGTGATGGTGTATTTTAGAAAAATGATGCATATAGAAAATTAAATTATTGAGATAAATATATCATGCATATATGTATTTAAAACTTGTTTATTTTCTTTTTAGGGCTATAAGATATGTATGTATTCATATATCTATGGTATACATCTCTCGCCTATTCTCTACTCCATTTAGCATCCTCAACCTCAACCATTCGTTGGTCTGATAGTGAAATTACAGGTGAAGATGAACAGAAGATTAGTTCCTCATAGTTGTGTCCTAAGAGGTACTTATAATCTCTCTCTAAACTTGGTTTTGATCCATTTTCAGAGATGTATTACTAGTTCTACTTTTATTTCTACAAGGGACTCTTCCAATCCTGAATCATTGGTAGCAAAACGAATATCTGGGTTTAGCAATGTTAATAACAAGCTCGATGATGCTCTGGGTTTCTTTAATCAAATGGTCTGTGTAAAGCCTCTGCCTCCAGTTATCAAATTTAATCAACTGTTAGGTGCTATTGCCAAGATGAAACACTATTCTGCTGTGATTTCTGTGTTTAAAGAGATGTGTTTGTTGGGTATTCCTGTTGATCTTTATACCATGAACATTGCAATTAACAGTTACTGCCACTTGAATCGAGTCGATTTCGGGTTCTCTCTCTTAGGTTGCCTCCTTAAACGTGGTTATGCACCAAGTGTAGCTACATTTTCCAGTCTGTTAAAAGGGCTTTTTTTAGAAGATAAGAACGCCAAGGCAATTGAATTGTTCAAGAAATTAGTGAGAGAGAGAGAAATTCGACCTAATCAAGTTATGTATGGAACTGTAATAAATGGCCTTTGCAAGATTGGGAACAATAGCGCTGCTGTTGGGTTACTTAGGACTATGGAGAAGTGGAATTGTCAGCCTAATGCTGTGGCATACACTGCAATCATCAATAGTCTCTGTAAGGATGGGATGGTCGATGATGCCCTGAGCCTTCTATCTGAAATGATTGAAAGAAGTGTTCCTCCAGATGTTGTCACCTACAGCTCTTTGATTCAAGGGCTATGTAATTTTGGTCAATGGAAAGAGGCTACTAGGTTACTCAATGAGATGACGGACCATAAAATCTCTCCAAACGTACAGACATTCAACATATTGATGAACGCAATTTGCAAGGAAGGGAGGGTTAGAGATGCAGAAGGTGTACTTGAAATCATGATTCAAAGAGGCGATCACCCTAATGTAGTGACATATAATACGCTAATTGACGGATATTGTTTGCAAGGCCTAATGGACGAAGCAATCAGAGTGTTCAATTCCATGATGGACAGACGCCTTGTGCCCAACAATTTCAGCTATAACATTCTAATCAATGGGTATTGCAAGAAAATGGAAATAGATAAGGCCATGCATCTCTTTCGAGAAATGCCTCGTAAAGGGTTGAAACCCACAACTGGTACATACAACATCATCTTGCAAGGTATGTTCCAGATAGGTAAATTTCTTACTGCACAAGAGCTCCTTAATGAAATGCTAGCTACAGGCCAAATCCCAGATACTCACACTAATTGTATTTTGCTGGATGGTTGGTGCAAAAATGGCCATCTTGCCAAAGCATTGCAATTATTTCACGAGATGGAAAGCCAGGGATTATATCTTCATGTTACCATATACAATATCATCATTGATGGATTGTGCAAGGAGGGGAAACTTGATATTGCAAGGGATCTTTTCAATAATCTTTATTCCAAAGGGTTGGATCCTAATGTCAAGACTTACACTATAATGATACAGGGGCTTTGTGAAGAAGGGTTACTCAAGGAAGCAAGAGAGTTGCTTGTGAAAATGGAAGAAAATGATTGCTTGCCTAATAATGTCACCTACAATGTTATTGTCCAAGGGTTTCTTAAGAGGAACGAGTGTCAAGAGGCCATGATACATTTACAGGAAATGGTTAGAAGGGGTTTCTCAACAGATTCATCCACTTTCTCCATGTTACTAGACCTACTCCCAGCAAATGGACAAGATGCTGATCTCCTAGAAATGATCCAGAAGTTTGTGCCGAAAGATAGATGCAAAAAATGATGTTCTGAAGGGTTATAGAATTTCTTAAGCTGTGAACTGGGATGTTGTTTCCAGTGGCAATGTTTTTAGATTGTTGCAGGTGTTATGCAATTGGATCTAGAAAGTATGACCATTTAACCCTTCTCATCCTTATTTTGCTTTCAATGGAGCCATTCTGTATCCTAACCAACAACCCTGGTTCTGTCGACTGGCCAAGTATATGTGATACATGATTCTGTCTCTCCCTTTTCTACCATCACTAATATTAAGGATGATTCTCTCTTCTTGCTTGTTGCATACCTTTCTATGAACTTTTACAAGATATAATCTACGTTATTTTCCCTTCCCCTTTTTCAAAATTTCACCCCTTTTGTGGTTTAAGTAAATTTAACTGATTCTGGTCTAAACAGGCTTTATAAAGCTGTTCAAAAATTTCAAATTGACTCCAAACAAATAGCCTATTGAATAACTAGTATATATATACGTATAACTTCAGAGCTTAAATTTGGAGAAGCTTTTCAGCGTCATATACAACTTTGCTGTTGAAAAAGAATGCAACTATTTTTTCTTCTCCCTAAGAAATGCAATTCAAAAAAGAAAATACCCATACTCTTTATCCTCTCTTTTTACAAACCCATCTCAGGTTTCCATCTCAAAATCCAAAATTAGGCACAATGGTGGAAGAAATAGCAGTTGGGACCAGTTCAAATATTATGTAAGAGAGCAATGTAAATCAGGTAAGAGTTTAGCTTGATGATGCCATGAGGTACCTTCAGAAGTTGGTTCGAACTTCAAATGCAACCAATCCTGTCCAGCAATATATTTGACCATATATTGGGGTCTATGGCGAAACTTAGGCGCTGTTGTTGTGTTTTCAATACATAGAACCATGAATTTAATAGGAAATGGACCTGATTTATATACACTGAAAATTTTGAGGTATTGCTGTTGTCCTTTGAATAATCTGGATTGTGGTTTTGGTATGTTTGGGGAGATTTTGAAGGGGGGTTTTGAGCCAGACTCGGTGACTACTGGCACTTTGGTGAAAGGCGATGTGCATGGGGAGTGGATTGTGAGTGCTGCTCAGCTGTTTGATAAAATGGCTGACAAAGGGTGTTCCAAGGGAATGTCTTGACATATGTAATTCTTATTAATAGGTTTTGTAAAATTCATGAGATGGGGCTGTCAAGTTGCATTGAAAGATGTTAAAAAGGAATCGAGGCAAATGTGTTCCTGTATAGCATGATCATTGTCAGTTGGTCTTCTGGTAAGGAATTTTGAACCATAAATAGTTGGTCAGGGTATTTCACTTGATGTTGTAACATGCACAGTATTGAATGGTGATAGATTCTATCCACAAAAAAGGGGACTGTAGGAGAGGCTCCCGAGTTATTTGACCTGACTATTCGGCTAGGCAAGGAGCCTAACATATATGTACTTTAAATTCACTTATTTTTGGGTTTTGTATGACAGGTTGGTTGGAATCAAACACCCCAGGGGATAGCCAGGGTCGGGTTCTTTTCTTTTTACTCCTTCATTCTTACTTGTTCTCGTGGGAGAAACTGAAACCTTGGCTATGGAAGACAAGGATCCGGATTGAAGAACTGCACAAAAACCATTTAAGGAGATGCAAATTTTTGTGGCTTATCTCCAGATTTACGCGGATATTCTGTTTTGTTGGCTGGGCTCTGTAGAAATGGACACATTGGGGAAGCAATGGATTTGTTCAAGTCTGTCAGAAAGTGCTGAGCTTGAATCTTATGTAGAAATTTTCAGCAGTCATTGGGGCAAAGTGCAGAGCTGTTAACTGGAGGAAGCAAAGGAGGAGTTTGATGAGTTCAGCAAAGAAAGGCTCGGTGCCTAATGTAAAAGGAGTTGTCTGTAAAATCTGTACAATGCAGGTCAAAAGAGTCCATACTATTTCACTAACTTCATCTCATTAATTAGGTCAGCGGATCAGCATTTTGGATATTGAAAACCCTTTGCTTACCATCAGCATTTCACGAGTAATTGCCACCATGCAATGTCTAGAATGGGAATGCATGAATTCATAATTGCCTCCATAATGCCTCAGCCTGAGAGAGAGAGAGAGAGAGACCCATATTCTAATATGCAGCTTTACCGTAGAGACACAGATGCCTCTTTTCCAAGCTTTTCAAACTCAAATGTTTCAAGATTACGTATTTGAAAATTTTCCCCTACGTTGTTTCAGAAGCCGAAGGAGCAATTAATGTAACCCAAAGGAGACAAATGACATACAATTCTAAGAACTGTTTCCTAGATTATGATCCAAATGGTTAGAGAAAATGAATAAACAAATAATCTCAGGTCTAGACCTTTCTCAAAAGGATCCAATTTGAGTTATATCCGCTGCATTGCTTTCCAAAATCAGCACGGCCTTCTCCTTCATGCTCTGCACGTCATCACTATTCACGTTGTATGCCATATTGCTTCTACCAGTCACTGTAAACCCTTCAGACCTTTCTCCTTTACAAGACAGACAATATCTATAAGTCAAATAAACTAACTTATTCTGATACATTCAATAAGTTGAACTACAAGAGAGTGTTGTGCTCTTTACATTGGCCTTTGATGAGCTGCAAACAAAACCAGAGAAACTGACAACACTGAGTCCTTTCTGATTTTGTGACTAAGAGAGGGAGGGAGAGGGAGAATGGTGAGGATCATGGAAGTAGCTTAACATGCCGGAACTCATGCTCAGCTAGGGAGATGTCTATTTCCTCTTTCTGCCACGAGGTCTACTTGCTGGTACACCCTTTGAAGTGCCAATAAGTTTCTTTGAAGACTCTTCCTCACTTTTTTCATCATCACTTACGCCATCAAAACTCTCAGTTTTGTCTGTGGACTCTTCCTCCTCTTCTTGAGGCAATTTCCCAGAACTTTCCTCTTTCGAAAGCCGGCCTCGAAGCTCTCTAAGTTTTGCTTTCTTTGAATTCAAGACCCCAAGAAACTGGAACAAGAAATAGGTCATCACCATAATTTTTATTGAGAAATGCAAGAAAGAACAACTTTTTTGTGTAAAAAAAAATATTCAGCAGGATTTCATTGAATCCATTGAACATGGAACAGTAAGGTTATGCATAAAATATATTGACCAAGTGTTGGCCGAAACAGTTGCTTGGATCTTGAAATTCCTACACTTGTTAAGAACAAGAATGCAACCTTGAAAGTTTCCCATCAAAAAGCAAGAGCCACAACACAATGAAAGCATTAATTATTTCTTGATTAGTACAAGTACCACATTAATTGAACACAACCAACTAAATTCAGCTGCATTTACAGAAGCACATGAAGAATAAAAAGTATGTTGGTAGTTGGTATGTGGTACAAACCTTTGCATAGATTGCGTCTTCAAATTCTACCTTCTCATTGCTGAATTTCTCACTTTGTGCTAAACACTTCTCAGCTTCTACCCTTAGCCTCTCACATGATTGGGTTTTCCTGACAACTTCATCCTATTCATATCAGACAAAAGTAGCCAGCTCATACACAATTCCACTCCAGATTAACTCAAACAAGAAAGACATTTATATGAAACAACCAGCAAAAAAGAAGAAACTTCAAATAGTTATTGTGCTTCAACCTGCAGTAATAAATAGGATTCAAATTACTCAATAAAAAATAAACAAATAGGATTCAGTATGTTACCATAATACTCTACTACCCTAGCGAACTACGTTTTTGGAACGGCGTTCTGAAACATGGTACTCTAGAGTTCCAAAACGGTCAATCTAGCGATCCCAAGCGATCCCAAATTTTTTTTCTATTTACATCTTTAAAGATTACCTAATGGAAGAAAAAAAATCAATTATAATGAACAAAAATATAGAAAGAATAAAATTTTGGTATAATAATATGGAAGAAAATGGGCTATAACACTCCTAAATGTGTTTGTAGATGATTAATTTGAAAAAACATAAATCATGTTTTATTAAATGGATGATTATTTAAGAAAATTCTTCCAGAAGTACTTTAATTCTAATAATATACTTTATAGAAGTCTACCCCTAACGTACCATATTTTAGAACAAGTGGCGTACCCCGTTCCCATTCCCGTTCTACGTACCGGAATGATCCGCGTCCCAGGTAACATAAATTCAGATAACAGAAAGTATGGGCATTACTATTAGAGTTTAAAGTTAAAACTTGTAGAAGTACACCAGAAGAAAGCATATATCCATATATACATGTAGATAGATATCTTAGTCAATAGACAACTCGATTGTTGGATAAATAAGATTCCTTAATTGTCAAAGTTGACTCTCAAATGCACAAACAAATTTAAACCTGTTACTGCTCTATGCTTGTATTGGTCTGCAAGTGCCACTTGCAGTTAAGTGGATGATGTGTATTCCTGAGCAATATTGCCACCTAGAACTCACTACTGGTCATTATCGGTTGAGCTAACTGCAACAGTTGTGCTTCATAAGCACAATCTGAAAGATACTTCAGCACTTAGTTTTAGGAGACCTAACCACTCCCTCATCATAATCTCAATCACAACTCACACTTGAACTTTCTCTCAACCAGGAATTGTAAAATTGGGAAGTTTGGTACGGTAAACATGTTCACAAAATTACATGAATAAGAACACAGGATGGCACTGAACTGTCACAACACGAACTCAACGCTACTGGCGAGTATTTCTACATGTTCCTATAATAAAGTTAGAACTGGCAATTCAACCCCAAACCCCCCCCCTTCAAAACAAAAAAAAAACCAATATAATAATACTGTACAAAGAACATAAAACTTAATGGACACTAAAGCCAAAATGACAAAAAGTTAAAAACTATTTGATGAATGGAAAATATCCAGAACCCCAGGGAAAACATGAACAGATATAATAAATGCACGACAATTGATGAGCACTTGCAAAAGCTTGCACCTAAATTACCTTATATACGAAAACAAAACACTAATGCATAATCTTACACTTAGTCGGATGTTCGCGTCCATAAGAAAGTCCATTATTCCTGCTGTAGTTTTCTTACTATTAGGTGACGGCTTACATTTCCATCGCCATTCTAACTTAGTCCCTTCCTTCTCAAATGTCCATGACAACTGCATAATGTTACACCAGTAAAACAAACAATTAGCATTTATTACCAAAAAAAGAAAGAAAAAAATAAAAAAAGAAAGAGAAGTTTCAAGATCATCCAAAGTGATCAATCTTCACCCAGCTCAGTGATAGAAACATGTTTTCCACCCATACAGGGACCTTATAACACTCCAAGATGAAAATTTTCAAAATTTACATATCAAATTTGGCACTACCGACAATTGCATACATAATTCCTCTGTTTAACAAAACAAATTCTAGTCCAATTATTCTCTCAAGTCTTTGCACTGATAAAGTCTAATAATTCTACAAGAACTTTGCATTCCAAGAATATAATACTAGCCCTAATTTTATAAACACAAATTATGCATTTTCATCTTCAATTACAAGCATTAGAGTAAAAAACTACATTCAATTCAGTACAGTTAACAACATAATTCCTTTGTTTAACAAAACGAATTCTAGGCCAATTATTCTCTCAAACATTTGCATTTAAACCGATAAAGTCTAATAATTCCACATGAACTTCACATTCCAAGAATATACTATTGGCCCTAATTTTATAAACACCAGTTATGCATTTTCACCTTCAATTACAGTTAACAACAGAACAATACTTCAATTAACGAATTCCATCCACAAACACCTACATATAATACAAAATTGCGTATACGTATATACAAAAACATACATCACGAGTTAACGAAACAAGAGGACTGACTCTTTTATGCCCATTTCCGGCGTCGGAAAAGCCGTAAGCCGAGCCGGGCTGTTGAAACCCTAGGTGACGCTCGGCCAAGTCGATGTATTCGGAGACGGGTTGGTCCCACTGAGACGCTCTCTCTCTGACGTCATCTTCAGTTGCTGCGAGAAGTTCAAAAGACACTGTAAGTGAAATTTTATCAAGATTTTCCATGAATTTGACTGAAGAGAAAGATGCTAGGGTTTGGGTACCGGTGAGAGTCCAGGAATCGAGGCCGTCGGTAATGGCGAGCTCGAAGCAAGAGACGAACCACGTGCCTTTCACGAAGATGGGTTCTGTCTGGTCCGGCTCGGATTTGCTAGGGACTTCAAGTTTGAGGCATGTGTGCCTGGTTGAGTCCATGAATATGGAGTCTCTTGAGTAGATAGAGGCGAGTAGTGTGTTCTTGAAGCTTTGCAGCTTGCAAATATATATATATATATATATATATATGTATATATACATTTATTTATATCTGTAACGATCGATCGAGAGGACCTTCCCGCCCACGGAAGAAACTAGGAAGTGAGGGAGAAATAGAAATGGAAATTGATTATTTTTATTACGAAATATTTGATCGGTGGATGACCTTTACGTGTTGTAACTTATTTCTATCTTTGCCTATATAAACGGAAGAGAGAAAAAAAGAAGAAATAAAAGAAAAAAGAGAAAGAACAGAAAGAGAAAGAGATTGAAAGAGAAAGAGACTGAAAGAAATAAAGAGAGAGAGATGGAAAGATAGAGAGAGACAGAAGAGAGAGAAGAGAGCGAGAAAAGAGAAGAAAGGGAAAAATAAAGAGTGTAGGTAATCTATTTAACTTTCTGTTGTTTTTATTTTGTATCTTATGAAAGAAATATATACTTGGGTGATCAAGAAGATCTATCCCTATAGTTTTAGAAAAACTATTTTAGTACTATTTGACAGTTCCAAAAGAATTAGCTTTCGTATATACTGTGTTTTAATATTTTGCTTGCTGCCAATTCATTTAGTTTATAATACGTTATTAGCACGATACTTTAAGTGCTTTGTGTTCCTTCATTTTATGTGTAATTTATCTTCATTTTGGCTTCTTTACTATTCACTCAATTCGCATGAATAGTATGAACAGTAATTTAACTGTTGTAATGAATAGTATTTTAAAATTTTGTTCCTTTATTTCTCTCAGACCTTGCATGTTTTACCTATGATATTTATAAATCTGGAATCTATATTTCGATACCTTTCCATAGACATGTGACTAACTATATTTTGATATCTGGATTGAAAGTTACAGTGGAGACAAAAATAGTAATATAATATATATATATATATATCGATCAGATGAAGTTTACTATTCATTCTACTATTCATAAACAGTAATGAATAGTAATTGCATAGTAATATATAATAAATAATATGTAATCAATAGTACGGTAATACTTTTCACCGTTCTATCAATTGTCCTTTATTAACATTTATATGTTGGTAGAGGTTTTGACATGATCAGTAATGTATGATTGTCAGATTAATGAGCAATTAAATATAAGAAATCAAGTATTCATGTCGAATGCTTATTAAGGCTTGCACGCCGTTTATTTAATTATTTTTACTTTATAAGGTCAGTTTACCGCCTGCTACTACTTTCATTTATGTTGTTACTATTATTTCATTATATTTATTATAGCCGCTGAATGTTTTAAAAGCTATTATGATTTAATGCACCTGAAGTTGCAACATACTCAATAAATGCACTTGCAGTTGCAAGATTATGATTGAATATACCTGAAGTTGTAAAACAATGATTTAGTGCACCTGAAGTTGTAATAATAAGGATGTAGTACAGTGTTGCCAAATAAAGAATGAGTACAATTTTTTATTACCCACAATGAAAATGATGTGGAAAAATCTTCCTGATGAAGATATGATAGAAAAATATATTTATATTTTATGCCTCGAACGTGCTCCAGCAGTAATAATATCGAGAATGTTCAGAAATTGTATTCCAATGACACATCGTGTAAATATAATAGAAGATGAGGGTAAATAGTTACGTTACTATTCATGCATACTATTTACATTATTATTTACGATACTATTTATAAGTTCCACATTATTTTAATTTTATTCCCCATTTTGTTCTTATGTTTTTATTAGTGTTATATCATCTGTCTGAACAGAATGCAAATTTATAATATGTATCAATCCCTGAAGTGATAAATGAATGGTATGGATCCAACGTAGTGTAGCTCACTCAATCGAATACTATAATTAACTGATACATGTGACCAATGTTATATCATACCTTGAAGGTTGTAAATACCACTAGAAGTGAAATAATGTGAGCAAAATAAAATAGAAAACGTTTACTGAATAAACCTTTCAAGAATTATGAAGATGTTTCGTTAGTTACGTACCTGTAGTATGATGATGAAATATTCAATAGACTACTATGATAGAAATATTTTGACAATGAAACATTATATATATTTTGCATTGTAAAGCATGTATCATACCAATATTTCAATTATTACAAATATGAATGGAGAAAGGTATATGTCTAGCAGACATTGCGAGACTGTACACAATTCTTTAATATGTCGTACACTTAACATTAGTTGAAATTAATGTTAAAACAATATAAAGAATTACAAATTGATTGAAGGCTCCAAACGAGTTCAGAAGAGTTATGCTCTATAAAAGCTAACATAATGTGGTCAAGAGAAAAAATATTTTGTTAGCTTACCGTTAGCTGAAAATAACGTTAAGAAAATATTTGGCAGTACAAATTTAATTAAAGGTTCCGAAAGAGCCAATATATTGTTGCCAAAAGGAACAAAACTCTATATTGATGATGTTATGTATTCAACTAGAGTTACAAGAAATTTGTTCAGTTTTAAAGATATACGTAGTAATAGATATCATATAGAGACAACAAATGAAGATAATACAGAATATCTTTACATTACTTCTATTGTTTCATGCCAGAAGCAGATATTAGAAAAACTTGCTCCCTTCTCTTCTGGCTTATATTATACAACTATAAGAATTTTGGAATCACCTGAAGTGATGCACCAGAAGTGTTTTGACCCAAAGACTTTTATACTTTGGCATAATCGTCTTGGTCATCTAGGATCAGCAATGATATGTCCAATACTTCACAAGTTTCATGCACATCCACTGAAGAACCAGAAGATTCTTTTTGCCCAACCATTATTTGTTTACTCTGTGAGACTAATATAGCTTTATATACAATAGTTACATATTTATTTCCTGTTAACTTTCATATTTTGCGGATAGTCCTTATGTGAAGTCAGTTTTCCCACTATTAGGGGAGATAAGACGTAAACGTGATGCTGTGAGATTAATATTAATGTTGTGAAACTATCTCATCTTGATCCTTGAACAAGTCGATGTGAATCTGATTGTGAATCTGCAGTTCACAAATGAATTATGTACTTATATATGATTGCAAATCAATTGCCTGAAGCATTCACCAATACAAAGACGATAATTAAATCATATCGAGACCAGCTACTAATGCTATAGCACATATTAATGTCCTTGTATGACAATATGTTGATGTCCCTATAGGATCACATGTTTATATAATAGCATATAATTTCAAAGTGCTTGAAGCGTGAGAGGAATGTCGGTATAAAAAATAAACTCTCAGAAAGAGGAAAACACAACAAAATGAGCACCTTCTTGAAGAAGGAACTCCTGAAGAGCAATTTCCTGAAGATGAAAATAAACCTCCAGACGAGGACTCTCCATTATCTTAACTCTCTGAAGAAACTCCTGTAAAAGAATTCCTAAAAGAGAAATCTCCTGAAGAGATATCCCCTGCAGAGGAAATGGTACCTGAAAATAATGACAACTCAACGAATAATAATAAGAATACAGGAGAACGATGGAATATAAATACTTTTGTTGTTGTCAATATATTTCTATTTAAAGTAACTCTTGCAATTACCAGAAGTAATGCAGAGACTAAACCATAGATAGTCGACAAATGTCGATAATATGATCGATCAAAATGAAAAGAAATTACTGAGTTATCATTAAACTCATGAGCATAATGTAAAGTATTAAACTTGTAGTTCAAACACCAGAAGATGAAAATATTGGACTTGTAGTCCAAACACAAGTAGATGTCGGACCTGTAGTCCAAACACCAGAAGTTGTAAAGTATTCGGACCAGTAGTCCACCCACCTGAAGACGTAAAACCGATTTGATACAAATGGGTATTTGCGCAATAAGAAAATAGAATAGTGCGATATAAAGCACGGCTCGTACTAGAAAGTTTCTCGCAGAGTCTTAGTATTGACTATAATGAGAAATTCTATCCTATAAGGATACAATTACATTTATATTATTGATTAGTTTGTCAGTCTCAGAAGGACTGGATATACGTCTGATGGACGTCGTGACAGCCTACTTGTATGGTGAATTAGATAATAATATACATATAAAAATTCTTGAAGAATTTAAAACAGATACCTCGAAAGTTATATTTTATTAAACTTCAAAGACATATGTATGGGTTAAACCAATCTGGACGCAGATGGTACAATTATCTCAATAAATATCTATTGAAAGAATGATATGTGAACAGTATAATCGTCTATGTCTTTTTATGAGAATATGAATTGATGATTATTGCAATATATGTTTATGCTTTTGGAATATTATTGGTATCTGGAAGAGATTACAAAAGCCCTTAGTTATTTAAAGAATAACTTTAAACTTAAATACCTTGGGAGAACAAATTATTGTCTTGTGTTGCAGATTAAGCATTTGTCAGAAAGAATTTTATTCATGAGTTGACATATACAGAAAAATGTTATATTGAACAAACTCATCCATGAAATTCTCCAATGGATGTCTGATCACTTAATATACAGAAGGGTCCTTCTCGTCCTTGAAAAAATAGTGAAAAATTTTTTGGTCCTGAAGTACCATATCTTAGTGCAATCGGTGCTCTTATATCTCCTACAAATTGTACAAGACTTGATATCACATTCTTTGTCAACGTACTGGCAAGATATAGTTCTGTGACAACTTAACAACATTGAAAAGGGGTGAAGCATATATTCTGTTACCTTCGAGGAATTACAGATCTGGGTTTGTTCTATTCCAAGGGATCAGAAGTAGAGTTAGTTGGCTATGCAGATGCTAGTTATCTCTCTAATCCACATAAAGCACGATCACAAACCAGCAAGTTGAGAATGCATTTGGTTTAAAATCAATGATCCAACATATTCAAGATAGTTATGGACTATCCTCGATCAAAGATACCTCAATAATATTATATGAAGATAATGAAGCATGTACTGCACAAATCAAGGGAGACTACATCAAAGGTGACAGAACCAAACATATATCGCCAAAATTCTTTTATGCACATGAACTCCAGAAAAACAGTGATATTGATGTCCAGCAGATATGTTCAAGTGACAACTTTGCAGACTTATTTACTAAAGCACTCCCAACTACAACATTTGAGAAATTAGTACACAACATTGGCATGTGTCGTCTTATAGCTGTAAACAATTAAAGCTATCAACTTCAACTTCATACCAGATGTATGAATGAGGGAGAGTCGCATACTGTACTCTTTTCCCTTCGCCAATGGTTTTTCCCACAGGGTTTTTCTTGGCAAGATTTTAACGAGGCAGTGTTAACGCACCCATACTAAGTTAGGTTACCTAATATCACTGTACTCTTTTTTCTTCGCTAAGGTTTTTTCCCATTGGGTTTTCCTAGCAAGGTTTTAATGAGGTAGTTGTAATATATCCTAATATGTAGCGGTCATCCAAGGGGGAGTGTTATGAAATGGTAACACTGCTATATCTTGGCGATCTGTGAAGCAGACACTAACTGCAACTTCTTCAAATTATGCTGAGATCATCGCAATTCATGAAGCAAGTCGAGAATGCATTTGGTTGAAATTTATGATCCAACATATTCAAGATAGTTGCGGACTATCCTCGATCAAAGATAACTCAACGATATTATATGAAGATAATGCAGCATGTATTGCACAAATCAAGGGAGGCTACATCAAAGGTGACAGAACTAAACATATATCGCCAAAATTATTTTATGCACGTGAACTCCAGAAAAACGGTGATATTGATGTCCAACAGATACGTTCAAGTGACAACTTGGCAGACTTATCTACTACAGCACTCCCAACTGCATCATTTGAGAAATTAGTACACAACATTGGCATGCGTCATTTTAAAGCTCTGAACAATTGAAGGTACAAACTTTAACTTCATACCAGATGTATGAATGAGGGGGAGTCGCAGACTGTACTCTTTTTCCTTCGCCAACAGTTTTTTTTCCCATAGGGTATTTATTGGCAAGGTTTTAACGAGGCAGTTTTTAGCGTATTTATGAGGTTTCTTGTGGCAGTCATCCAAGGGGGAGTGTTATGGAAAGAAAGACTGGTGGATGACCTGCACATTTTTATAACCTACCCCTTATTTGCCTATATAAACGGAAGAGAGAAAGAGAGAAGATTAGAAGAAAAAAAAAAGAAAAAAGAGAGAAAGAATAGAAAAAGAAAGAGAGAGACAGAAAGAGAGATTGAAAGAAAGAGAGAGAGAGAGAGAAGAGAGAGAAAAGAGAGAGAAGAAGAAAAGAGAAGAAAGGGAAAAGCAACGAGTATAGGTAACCTATTTACATTTTTGTTGTCTTTATTTTGTATCTTATGAATGAAATACATACTTGGGTGACGGTGGATGACCTTCACGTGTTGTAACCTACCCCTATTTTTGCCTATATAAACAAAAGAGAAAAAGAGAGAAAAGAGAGAAGAAGAGAAGGAAGAAATAAAAAAAAAAAAGAGAAAGAACAGAAAGAGAAAGAGATTGAAAGAGAAACAGAGAGAGACTGAAAGAAATAGAGAGAGAGAGAGACGGAAAGACGAGAGAGAGACAGAAGAGAGAGAAAAGAGAGAGAAGAGAGCGAGAAAAGAAAGAAGAAGAAGAAAAGAGAAGAAAGGGAAAAACAAAGAGTGTAGGTAACCTATTTAACTTTCTGTTGTCTTTATTTTGTATCTTATGAAAAAAATACATATTCGGGTGATCAAGAAGATCTATCCCTATAGTTTTAGAAGAACTATTTTAGTATTATTTGACAGTTCCAGAAGAACGAGTTTTCGTATATACTGTGTTTTAATATTTTGCTTGCTGCCAATTCATTTAGTTTATAACAATTTTTTTGTTTTTGGTTTTACCAAAAAAAATATAAGAAAATAACTTTTTTTAAAGTATAAATAAAATAAGAAAAGAAATAAAAGAAAGTGGAAAGAATGACCTTCTCTTATTTATTATTATTATTTTTTTGGAGTTTTTTCCTCCTCTTATCAAATCAAAAGCTAAACATATGAATGGAGGAAAATAATGAACTCATTTTTTTCTTTTTTTCTTTCTTTCCTCTAGTTCCAAACAAGTCGTTACACTTTATAATAGAAGATATTAAATTAAATATATAAAAAAATAAAAATCATAAGATACCGCCTATAGTTGCACTAATTTGTTTTAATGACGTAACAAATGATAATATTCAAATAAATAAACGAAAAAAAAATAAAAAAAAAAAAGAAATAGAACATATATTCTTGGTAAATTATTATTGAATTTTGAAGGAAACCAACTATTTTACTTGATATATTCTCGTATTATAATAGTCCAACATAATGATCATGATCAACTATGTAGATAATTTTTGTTTTATTCATCGAAATATAATTATAAGATGTGATTGTCACTGTAATTTCAGCATTTATGATATGTTTCACATGAATGCACAAATACTCAAATTACAATAGAAATTTGACAGTAACAAAAGTCCCCCGGAAGAAGTCAAAAGTTTTTGCATCCTTCCCGCCAGATTTGGCTCTTTCTTACTAAATTAGACATTAAACCAATGACTTAAAGAAAAAAGTCTGACATTGATGAAATGCTTCAGCACCTAGTTGAATATTAGCCGCTGATCATGCAATTTCACATTCTTTGGGGAATGATATTCATTCCATGTTACCAAGCTATGAGATCTCTCTCTCTCTCTCTCTCTCTCTCTCTCTCTCTCTCTCTCTCTCTCTCTCTCTGTGTATATGTCACTACCTTTCTTTTCAATTTTGCAAAACTGGTGATATTTGTCTTTCATTTATCCTTTTCAACTAGTTAAATGTGCAACCAAAGACGTCACAAAAACAGATTTAAATTAATCACTGAAAGTGTACGAGCACTTAAGAAATTAATCAGGCAAGCTATATGTGTGTGTGTGTGTGATTGTGTGTTTGTGCACACTGAATTTCTGCCATTTGAAACTAGTTTCAAGGTCCAGTTCAAGGACTAATGGAGCAACCATACATGCATGAATTGAGAGAGATTGCAAGCCCCCAAAAGCAAAGGACACTGAACTGCTAGGCACATAGGTACACTTGTGCAATCATATTACAATGCTAGCTAGCAAGTAGCAACTTAGCGAAATTGGGAAATCAGAACAAGCTCAAATATATCTGCATACACTTGATTTTGCAGGATGCAGTGATAAGCCTGAAGAATTTGCCTCCATTGAGGATGTAGTAAATGGAGTCAAGGTTTTAGCACCAACCCTCCCCAAGTTGGCCCTGTACTAATGCCTTGGCCACAATTCTTGTCAAGGTCTGTTTCTAACAGTTTTAGAGGTTTTGATAGGTTTTGGCATTCTCTTTACTCCTTGTATGACATCAAACTAAATTGTATAGTAATCAAATGTCACATTTGCAGACTTGATGAACACATAACTTTGTTTCACCAATGTTTAAGCCTGACAAATGTCACGGCTAAAATTACACACTGAACAACATAAAGTCGGAAGAAATCTCTCAAGAATGAAATTTTTGGCCCTATACTTCCCTTCCTGTCTGCAATTTGTGTGTTCACATGTTTGAGAGAGAGAGAGAGAGAGAGAGAAAGAGAGCTACAAAAATGAATCTTTAGATTGTATCCCTATATGGTCTAGTTACATGTAGGAGTAGCAGATTGAAGTTGATGTTGACAGCACTTGAAAGGAAAATGAGGACTAAGAGAAAACATACAAATGCAAAGGTCTAATTAGATATACTGCCAGCAAATCATCAGTACAATTTCTCAGTTCCCTGATCATGTAATATTGGCAGCAGCTCTAACTGGTCTTGCCTACCTACCTAGCTATATATTCAAATTTGTCTCCTACTTCAAACTGTCAGAAGATCCAACTCTTTGGAACAAATCTGTAATTCCTTTCCAGCATCAGCCTTTGTGAGTGCTGTACCAACAGTGGCCTTCAGATTTTCAACATTCTCATTCTTCCCCAGGAAAATTTCAATCTAAAATTTAGGAGGAGAGAGAGAGAGAGAGAGAGAGAGAGAGAGATCAATACTTCTGAGTCTTACTGGGAAAATGCATATGACCTGTTGAGCAAACTTACCTTAGGCTTCTGAACCATGCGATGTTTTTTATCATCCTTCAAGTCAACAGTAGATGTCAAAACCTCTGATTAATTCCCAGAAACATAGTCAATTTAAGGGAAATAATGATAGTAAAAAAAAAGCTTAATAAGCAGTAAAAAGACAGCTTCTTACTTTTCTCCATTGCCACTCCATTGGTTTTCAGAATCTCAGCAATTGTGACAACAGTGGGAATAGCTGGAATAAATATACTACAGATATTAGCAAGTATAATGGTGTAAATGCCTAATACAAAGAACAACTGCTGAGCCACCAAGTCAACTATCAAAAAATTCTGCAGCATTAGTATCATTCTGAATTCGAAAGAATTTGCATTAAACCAGGGAGCAGAATAGTGCCTTGACTCAATTGTCCCCAAGTTCAGTCAACAGCATTCTTCGTATTCAGTGGGGCTGTGTTGATACCTAGCTAGAAAAGTTTTATAACTCCCACCACCTTTTTTTTATTTTGTTTTATCACAAACGTACTCGAAACAAAGGCAAAAATAAGAAAATCCACTTCAATTATCTCTTGTGGCTCTACTAACAAAAAAAGAAGAAAAAAAGACCCCTCTCTTGTGGGAAGTTTTGCAAAAAGAAGCCAGCTCCATGTGCCTCATTCACCATAGGATTAGAGGATATGCAACCAAAGAAACCTAGATTTACGATATGGAAGATTCAAGAACACATACCCATTCCCAGGGCAGAAAGCACAACATCGTCGTGCTGCTTAATGCACCTCTGCAAATCATACAAGAGCTGGTCACGGACAAAATACTAGAAAGTATAGCAGCACTATATCATATTCAAAGTAAAGATAACATCTGCAAACATTTCACGAGTAGGGAACACAATACACCCAATATTTTCATTCACGAATGATGATCCAAATATTCTCATTCAAGAACAAAGGTCCCGGCATGAACTAAAAACTCTAGTGAGGCAAAATTAGTCTTCCATTGGAAAAAGAACTTATCACCTTAAAGTAAGGACCCTGTGGTCATGATCATAAGAAAAGAGAGAAATAGCAATATAGACCTAGTACCAGAACTTATCATGTAATATCAGGGACAAATCACTCACCCACATTTGTTCCAAAAAGTTAAAACAATTTTCTTGGGAATATTCAATGTGCTTGTTCAAGATTAATGATACAATTGGAAGCAAATCACCAAATGTGCTTAGAATTGAAGCAATAAAGAATAAATCATATCATCTTCAAACTAAAATGGACGAAAAATCAAGTAATTGAGATCATATGATCAGGCAAATCATACTAAGTCATCAATGACAGAATGTAAATTATCAATTAATACCATAAATCAAGATAACCAGGTCAGTCAAATCAATGCTAGAATAATAATCAAGAATCAAACAAAACAGCAAACAAAAGCACACAAGATGTCACTTATTTCAATTGACAAATACTCTAATCAAAGATCAATTGCGTTGTATCAAATATCACCATATCAACAACCAAAACAAAAAATTTAGTACGGTACCAGTGAATCCTCACAAACAGATCAAGATCCACAGAACTATTTAACCTTTCACGCAGAACAGATACATTCAAACCAAGATATTCAAAATCTAAAAATTCTTCAAATCAAGATTATAAACAAATTATAATGAAAGCAAAAGATACATTCGCATCGTATGTTGTATTGATATCAGAACGAGAACAGGAGAAACAAATCATAAAAGAAAGCCAGAACAGAGGAACTCCGATTAATTCTATGCAAATGAAAACCCTAATTCGATTAAGAATGCATATGAGAGAGAGAGAGAGAGAGAGAGGAGGGAAAACCTTGGCGAGATTGAGGTAGAAGAAGAGGGGCTTCTTGGTGTTGGAGACTTGAATTCTGTTCTTCTCCTCAATCTTGCCGTCGACCTTGCTCGCACCGTCCACGGCGGTGATGGTGGTGGTGTTTGCAACTGCAATGGCCTCCATGCTTCTCTCTTTTTCTCTGAACAACTGAGGAAAGCTTCGTTTCAGGAATGCGACTACGTAGAGAGTAGTAGACGATCATGGACTGGTTTATATCGGCCGATCAAATGGTGGCGATGCAGAGTGGGGGATGTACACGTGGTGGTGTGCCATTGGGTGACTTACACGGTAGTTATTATTTTGGCAGTTATAATCCAAACGGAGAGGTGTCAGGCAGTTATTTCAGTTCTACATAATGACTGATTTATCATCGAGAAATCTTGTAATGGCAGATTGGTCCATCATTACTGTTAATTCTGTTACATTAACCAAAAAAGAAAAAAAGAAAGAGATAAAGAATAAATCTCAATAGTTACCACCTTCAATTCAATTTTAGCTTTAATACAAACGATTACAGTTGGGATATCGACACCTGTAAAGAGAGGTCTAGAATATTTCAATATATGCGATCACAAAAGAATATGTACTTGAAAAAAACGGATGCGACCATAGTATTCGATTTTTTTTTCCACCCTGAAATCTCAAGTCTTAAGCCACTTAACTATTCTCGGTTCAATAAATGATACGCGTGCTACAAATCTAATACATATTTATATGAATACATATATATATATATATGCGATGGTGGCTTTTGATGCGATAGTAATGTTGCTTCATTGCAACCTAAATTTGGAAAAACAAAGATAATATGTATATGGAGGGATAAGGCTCTATATTGTTTTACGAAAGTCTCATGCACTAGACTGTCTTTTATATAAATAAAGATAGTTAGAGCAAGAAAACATAGTGTGATCAACCACTCAATGACCTTAACTAACTAATTTTGAGTGGTTTTACTTTCTTTATTGCCATGAGTTCAAATTGGAGAGTGATCATTTGCATTAATCAATTACTAGTTTGTTGCTAACTTTTATAGCATTATGAGTGCTAGCTAAGGATTATTGCTGTAGGGAGGCCCAACTTAGCCAATGATGGGTCAAAATCCTAGAATCAAATACATAGATTAAGGTCCATACTGATTAATAGGCCAACATGCCAAGATCTAGGAAAAAAAATTCAGTAGATAGGTAGAAAAAAAATTCAGTAGATAGGTAGCACTCAGTGTTTTTAGAATCCTATTTTTGTTATGTATTTGGTGGAATCCACATTGTAATGTTTAAATCTAAGTGGCAGTAGACCGAATCACTGAAATTTGTCCCAATTCTTATGCTTTGAGGATCTTGTGAGACTCAATCATCAAGGTAGCTTGTTTGGGTTAGGATCTATTGTAGTTGAGAGACTCTTTGATCTCAATAACAAGGACTCTGTTGCAGCAAGGATGGACCAATGAACCCTTACACAAAATTTTTGAAGGGTATGTGAAGGTATCATGAGTTGCTTATGTTCTATAACTATTGAATTTAACCACTGAGAAAGTGAAATACTCTCTCTTTTTTTTTTTTTTGAAAATGATCAGCACATACTTCTGATCAACTCTCAAGAAAGAGCTATCTCATATGATTGGTCTTAGGGCATTTGATCTTTTCTCCCTGTGATGGTTTTTTCATCCCACACTTAGAATCTCCTCTTATACTAGCAACAATGCCAATTTCTTTACCAAGTCGGTGAATATTTTCAGACAGCTATTGCTTCCATGTCCTAAATATTTGAAAATATTGTTAGCTAGGCTCATTGCTCTATGCTCCACACTTTTTTGGGTTTTTTTTTTTGGCTTTCTTCTTATCTTGGTATATAAAAACAAAAAAGCCAAAAAAAAATTTTTTTTTTGAGGCCAAGTTTAAAAGAATCATTTAAGCCCTACCTAACCAACCCTAAATCCTTCTTGGACATTACCAGAGTGGTTAAAAAAATGAATTCTCGAGCATCTCTTGCTGCTAACTTGGCCACTTCTTCTGAATCATGCTGCATCTTGGTGAAATTTGCATCGTTTCTTGTTTTCAAATCTTGAAAACTACAATGTAGTCAATACTTTATTCGCCCCCACCTTTAATGCAATAAGTAGAAAATAAAGAATGCAAAGAATACAAGATTTTACGTGGTTCAACAATTGCCTACATCCATAAAGTCTTGAATGGGACCGAATGAGATACAATACAAAATATGAAAATAGGATAACATTATATTTATATTGAAACCCTAAAATTAGGTGTATTGAAAAAATACCCAAAATACCCATACCGTACCCATGAGTCAGCTTTACGACTTGGATCTAGTGAATGTGAGCCATGTTCTGCACCTGGGTTGAATTCGAAAGGGTAGAATTTCAAGATGTCTTTACTTAAGACATTTCATTTTCCATGACACTCAAATCAAAGCATTGTTGTGGGAAGAGTAAAACAAAATGTAAATTATTTGCACCAACTCCATATTAGAAGCAATATGATAAATTAATCTAATAGATTAGTGGTAAGAACTCCACATTAGAAGTGACAAAAACATAGTTCAATGGTGACAACTACTCCATATTAGAAGCAATATGATAAGATGCAACAGAGACTGATTACCTTTCTCAATCCTCCCATTTTCATCACCAATCTCATCACACGCCATCATCCGAAAGTCGTTATCCAAATTTTTATATGATCATCACCTACCTCTACACCCGATCGCCACCATGATTATTAGCATGTGTGAAATATGGGACGCCTGATATTAATATTTTTGTGATCAGATTAGTGATAATGCATGCAGTGCTACTTGAATACTCTAATACCGCAGTGATCTACAATTTTGGAATGACGTTCTAAAATATTGTATACTCACGCTCTAAAATCATAAATTTAATGATCTAATGAGATCCCAACTTTTATATATATATATATATTTCCTTAAAGGTCACCTAATTATTGATAAGAAATGAAAATTTAGGGAGAAAAGAGTTTTGGTAGAACAATATGCAAAATTATCAACCATAATGCTCTAAGAAACTTGTTTTTACATGATTAATTTGAAAAAAATGAACTATATTTTATTAAATGTCAATTATTAAGAAAATTGCTCTAAAAGTATATTAAATTTTAGTAATTTAATTTATATAAGTCTATCCCTATCGTACCATATTTTAGAGAATGTGCATACTATGTTCATGTTCTCATTCCACACGTACCTAAACGATCTGAGTTTCAAGTAACATTGTGGAACAATCCTGGTCCCATTTCATCAAACTTTGTATTAGGCTTTGTTTGGGACTAATTTAAGGGAAGGAGAGATGATGGCCATCATGTTCGTTGGCACATACAATCTTCGATTAGGGACCATGAAAGTTCTCTTAGAGTTGAAGATTTAATCCTTGATATAAGGAGAGAGTTGGGGTCCATGAAACTACTAATAATCATATGCTTTCATGGCATTAATTCTTTCTTATACTCCACTCACTTCTCCCCCTAACCTCCAACAAAATCACAGCTCACTAGTTCTTTCATAGGCTCAAAGTGACCTTTATAGTCTTAATAATCTTCATTAATTTGTAATTGCCCTTGGTTTAGCCGATAATCTCAAGCCTAACATCTTAATTAAGATTGCTTGTCAATGAACCTGTTTGGTTTAGTATAATATGAATTATTAGCATCTGGCTTGAAAGATTCATCAACACTTAGGTAATCCTCTTTCTCTCTCTCTCTCTCTCTCTCTTGAACATGCATTGAGCATGCAGAATTCTGAACTTAATAAGCATATGTTTGCATAGGGGACTTCTTGGTTGGTGTTTGTAGAGGCTTCAGATGGACCAAATCCAATTGTATATGTGATGCAAACAATGAATATAAAAAACAAAAGAACATGCCATGTTGAATTAGCTGTCAATTGGTGAGGGTTGAGGCTTAGATAAACCAACAACCTAAAAATTTTCAGTTAACACCATGCAAGATAAATTCAACAGTTTTGGGTGTGTTTGGAATTTGAGAAAAGAAAGAGAAAGGAAGGGAAAGTGTGAGAGAAAGTGAGTACGATGAGAAGAAAAAGAATAGAAAATAACTTTTCTTTGTTTGATTCCAAAGAAAGAAAAACAGAAAATAATAGAAAAGTGATGAGGAAAGTAAATTTCCCTTGGTTTTTTGTCAAATTTTTTTCCCTCCCAAACAAGGAACCAAATATAGGATGAAAAATTAATTATTTGCCTTTTCTTTCTTTTTCTTCCCCTTAATGATTGAGTAAGTTGATGTTTTCAAAATTTTGTTCAATTATAGGGTATGACGTGGAGCAATGAAAGGCTAGAATTGGGGATTTACCTAGAATAGCATTTTTCTACAAAAGGAAGCAAGAAATTTCCTCTTCGATCTACTCATTCTTCTCATTAACTTAATTTCTACATCTGGTGCAATGAAGATGAAAATGCCACTTTGGAAGAGAGAGAGAGAGAGAGAGAGAACTGAATATTGCTGGGCAACAAAGATTGGCCCCTTCACTTGGCCTGATAGGTTTGAAACCTCATATACATGCAAGTCAATATTGACAATAAGCCATTAACTGCTTGGAAATTGGTTCAAGAATGAACCTTACAATTATTCAAGTGAGGTCATTTCATGCTAATTAAAGAGAATCAAAAGGACAAATTGGGCATGAGGAAAAGTGGGAGGTGGGTTTAAATTAATTAGAGGGTGCTAAGGCTTTATCAAAAGGGCTAGCAGGAATAATCAAAGATGGGGGCCCTAAGCAATGATTGGGAAGGAATGCATTTTCTATAATAACTTTTTGGTTGGGACAACAACTTCCTCTTGACAATCTGACACCCTACTGTTAAAGCTTCAAATCTTGATGTTTAGGTCCCATAATATGATAGTACTAGCGAATTATTTGTCCGGCACTTTTAAATAAAATATTATTTATGCATAATACAAGTAACAATATATTTGTTAAGTATAATAAATTTATCAAATTACATGACACCTTTATTAAAAGGTAACACTTTTATTGACTTGATTGCATATCGTCGATCCTGACATCAAAAATAACTTTCGTGTTGGTATTTGACCAGTGAAAAAATTAACCTAAAATTTAAAAAAAAAATCTCTAAAATCTGTGAGATTTGGAAAGACTCTCGATAAAGAAATACAGAAAGTTGAAAGAAGTTTTTCTGGAGAGAGAGAGAGAGAGAGAGACATATTTAGAGAAAGAAAGGAAATGCTGTGAATATATGAATCGTACTTAAAAAGACTGTTTAAATTTTGAAAATTTACTTTCTTAACTTACATTTTACTTATTTCTATGTAACGTATCACAAAGTGAGATCCATTGACAATGATCTTTTTAGGGAAAAAATCGAAAGTGAGAGAGAAGTTATTAAACGATTTTAACCATATATTATTTATAAAAATAAACTACAACTATTGAATACAAATGTGAGTGAGACATTTTTAAAAAATATATATTTTATTATATAGATCGATATTGCATAAATTGCAAAATATGCAAATAATATTTATATAAAGAACCAACCAAAAAAATGAAATAAGTGTTTATTTGAAGGATAAACTTTCAGTCGCGCGAATGATTGTTGTTCAATTCCACATGCGATAAAAGGACCCAGCTTATTATATGTACACCCGAAAAAGTCTGATACAACGGTAGCATATGGTTATTTTTCCCTTGAAGAAGGCATAAATAAGATATGTGTGTTATACCATACCACGGAAGCCAAAACCAAAAATTTAGAATGATCCCTATTTAGCCAAATTATATTTATAATAATTGTATGAGAAGAGGAAACCCCTTTTTTTTAATCCAAAGACATAGTAAGTCTAGTTGTCCTTTTTATGAAAAATGATTTTTAAAACATTTTAATTATTATTTTAGATTTTTTGCATGTTATGAAGAATAATTTTTCATGACATCCAACCTTCTCGTTTGATGAGTTGTTTGGGATGGTGGTTTCTTTATCTAGATTGTGTGTGGGTTTGCGTGCTATATGTGTTTGTCTTGCTTCTCCTTCAAAACCAAAAAAAAAACAAATGAAGATTTATGTATATTATTCATAACAGCGATGGAACTTAATGCCATAAATATAACCCTGCATGCATAAACAAATGAAGATTTACGTATATTATTCAATTTCGAACATATTCACAAACATTTGCATTAATATAAAGAAATGCATTTTTCTATGTAGAAAATGATAAAATTGAAGTCAATATCTACATTGTTCAATAACATCCGATTGACAATTTACACCCTGTTTGGAATTTGGAGGAGGGGAGGGAAGGAAAGGAAAAAGAAAGGATAGAAAAGAAAAAAGAAGAAAATTTTTGAAATCAATCTCTCTTTTTCTCGCTCTTCTTTCCCTCCACTTTTCTTTCATTTTCTTTGCAAAACCAAACAAATAAAAGGATAACAAACAATATTTTTTCTTCCTTCTCTTTTTTTTTTTTCAAGTTCCAAATAAGCTATTAGTTACTTCAATTAATAAGATCATGGTTCAAGTCTCTATTTTCACTTCAGTTGACAAATGGTGTCAGTATAATTTTTGAAAAAGTAAAGATTAGGACTATATTTATCAAAAATCTAAAAGGGTGTCACTATAATTTACCAACTCCTTATTAATGACATCGTCAAGTTTAACCCTTGTCCAAATTTTATAGAACTCCTTCCTCTTCTTTTATGACTTAAAAGGGTGGCCATGTGTCAAGAGTTTGCACTAGTAGTGGCGAGTGCCAAGAGTGGGCACTGAGTTTTGGCATCATCAAAGACGATGATGGTTAAAATGGTAGATAATGTCACGGGTTGTCACGTATGGGGCCACGAGGGACCTTAGCGTGGGGCACGTCTGAGCATGATTGGCCGATGACACAGCAATCCTGTAATTTGTATTTTTTATATTTATTGAATTTATGAATTATTACTCCTCGAAGGGGTAAGATATTTTCTCCTGCAAGTTTAAAGATGGATCAAAATGCTATTATAAGGGGAGGTTTGGTGTTGACTCTACCACCCCCTGATGCTACCGAAAAGGACAGCACTCAAGTGAGTCTCCCAAAGGAGTGGGCGAGACTTGGGAGCCGGTTGTGGCACGTGGTTGTAATCCTCATGCTAGTCAAGGGACTACATAAGCGACATTGTATCCGATGGGGCAGATGTTGGGCATTGGTGTCAAGGATGGAGTTGTGGCATTCACACCCGCTATACCACATCCATATTGTGGCGGGGCTTATGCTTATGACGGATTGGGCCTCGATGTGCACACTTGTATGCCGCGTGCCTCATGTGCACTTGCGTATTGGGTTCAAACTTGTGCACACGGCCGCTTGGTTTGGCTAGCATTGGTGTCATGGGGCACTATGTTGTATGCTTAACGGTTGCTATTCGGTAGTGTCTATCATTGCGGACAACAACCTTGATGCAGAGTGCTAAGAGCTTCATGGATAAAGGTGTCGTGCCTAACGAGTAACGCTTGGTTCATGCGCATGTCTAGTTACACATTGCTATGTTGCTTGTGTTTCGAGAGGGACTAGCATTAAGCACATTACTTGTCATGTGTGCGTGCATTTAAGAATGGTGTTGCTATCGCCTATAGTTTGGGTAAGCCGTATAGCTTGAGTATCGGAGTACGGAGCTTAACAAGATGTGCGGGGCATTACGAATGAATCTTGGACGAGTGCATAATCTTATGCCTCTGTGTTTGAGTTTAGCAGGACTATTGCTTGGTGCATAGTCGCCTCACGGGTTATTTCTGTTGCGTATGATCATGGCAGGTCACATTACTATCATCGTGTGGTGCTCAGTCTGCCAACCCGTGACACCATGGCTGGCGAGCCTGCTAGGCATGCTCAAGTCCATTCATAAATTATAGAATTTGAGAATTTTTTTTTAGACCTGATTAGTTTAATCGGTGGGCTTGAAAATTGTTTTTGAAGTTCGATCCAGGCCAGTCCGAAATATATATAAAATAATATATTTTTTATATTTTAATATTATATATATAAATATATGTAATTCAATATTATTTATAGAAAATAAAATTATATATTAAACAAATTTTTTGTTACATGAGCGGATTTGAACAGACTTGGAAGTTTAATTTTTTTAATTGAGCGGGCTTAGAATTTAATTTAGAACTTGATGAAAAATTTTTTTTGTGTAAACCTGACCCGAGCTTCACCGGCTCTTCCAATGTCTGTCCCTATAGGTTAAAACTAACTATATGGAACCTTTTCTTTTGGTTGCCCAATTAAGTTATATAAAAAGTGTCAATAACCCAAAAAATCAAACAAAAAAAACAATATGATAATAAAACTACCAAAAATGGTGAATATGATAATAAAATAAGTCATTTTGCTGAGTTGGTATCCTGAACTAATAAAATCATTAACTCGTGTGATATTACTGGTGATAAAAATTTAATGTGTATTTGATGTAATTTGAAAAGAAAAAAATTCAAAAAAATGTCACCTCAATGGTATTACTGTCATTTCACGGTTCCGGTGAACCAGCACGTCTCGCTGTAAAAATCTCTCAAAAGTGTCCAACGCGCGCGATTCGTAGGTGTCATTTTGAAATTATTCAAACGCCGTCACTTAACGCCGCTAATACATATAAACGGTACTACTGTACGTATATATAAAGCTGTAACAGACACGGAGGAGGCTGGCACATAGTTTTCGATAAGGCAAAACCAGAAGGGAGAGAGATTCAACAACTCAGACGCATAGTTCTCTTTCTCTCACTTACAGATCGGGTTGAAATCGTAAGCGAATCTCTCACATTTTCGTCAAATTGACTCTCTCTCTAGCTCTCGATCTCTTGTTTTGGTGCATGCGCTGTAATGTACTTTCGATTCATGAAGAGATCTATACGTCGTAGTCTCTGTGGTATTTGGTGTCTGATCCGCCTGTGGTTTCGCGTTTTGGTGATTTGGTTTGAATTTTATGTTTCTATATGGTAAATTTGATTCGAAAAGGAGAAGCTTTTTGAATTTCTGGGTTACATTTAAGATTTTGTTTGGTTGATTTGAAATGTGGGCAAATAAAGGAAAATGAAAGTCAAAATCTTAGCCTGGGAATTGAGAATTTGAACTTGTGTGTGTAGTAGGACTTATATTACCATTGGTTTAGTCAGATTGGGTTCTCATATGCTAATTTGCAAGATTTTGGTTTTCTGTGAGTTTTCTTAGTTTTTGCTCGCATTTTGCTCATACGTGGTTGTTTGGGGAATCAGATTTAGTGTAGAGTTTTCTGAATGTGAATCCACCTGAGAGCCACTGAGTTTGTCTTGCATTTGATGTCTTCTTGTGTTTTCTTCTGTTGCTATTTGTCCCGGAGCTTATTCTTGTGTATATATGCTCAAACATTATGTATCCAAATCTGCTGTGCATCACTGCACAATAGATGGTTGCGAAGAATGTTATAAATGAGAAATGTGGGTAAATCAATTTGGTTTTTATTTTTACATTTTGTCTGTTTTTCAGTCATCAGAAGAATAGATCTGAAATCTGTTAGTATCATACTTCGTTACGTTCTAATGTACCTCTCTTGCTTTACTGATAACTCTGATGTAGTGTGTACGCATGCATATGAGCACATACATACACCGTATGCATTCTCGTTCCTTGCTTACTGCAACACTTTTTTAGTCAGTATAAGGTGTTGCACTTTATTAAGCTTAAGGGAGTTGTGACATGACCTGAATTATTATCAGAGAAATAAATAAAGAAATGAATAAATAAGTAAAGCTTGTAACGCCTCCTCAGTTTTGTAATTAGTGTTTCTTCCTTTATTTCCCTGGCTTCTCTTAGTGTTGGAAGCCAAATGATTCTGTTTGTTGCTTATTTATATTTATTAATTAAGATGCCTTTTCATGGTTTCCAGAACCATCATTATCTACCTTAAACTTTCTGTTTCCTCACTTTACTGTTTGTTTAACCCCAATATTTAAAATCCAACCTACACAAATATTGTATGTGTGTATAAGTCCTTTAGAAATGCCCCTACATTTAAATTTCAGTTGGAGTGTCAATGCTAGGATAGTTGTTTGAAAAAGGGCGACTATTTGAACTAGATGGTTGCTTCCTCATGATAGAATTATAAAAACATACCTGCAAACAGAGGCGGAGCCATAAAAAAAATTCCAGAGGGGGCAACATTTATTTACAAGCCAATTTTTTTTTTTGAAAATAATGCTATATAACCAGAATTTTTGTTCAAAATTTTCATATAAGGATGTGATTCTTTGTGGTTCTTTCATTTTAGACTAAAACACCAATTTTGGCTCATAATTTTGAAATTGCCGCTTCTACATCATTCTGGTGGAGTTTTCTATAATAAAAAATAAAAAAAATTGTAAGAATGAATTGTTTTTTATAATCTTCAATATGACGCTTGACTTCTATATAACTATATAATGTATATAGGAGTACTTGAAGTAAATTAAGTATTTAAGGGAGGTATTCATCAATTTTTAGAAGAGACAAATTGAATGAAATTTTCAAAATTGTAGCTCAATGTAGAGTTTTGAAAAATATAGGGGCCACTTTCAAATTTTCAGAGGGGGCACATTGAAAACAATACTAAAAGTTATAGGCATAATTAGAATTTCTGAAAAATTGAGATGGGGCACTCTGGCCCCTCTATGGCTCTGCCCCTGCCTGCAAAGCATGCAAATGTACATGAATGGCCCTTCATGAAGGATCCAGCATTCCTAATATTTACAAGTCCTCATAAGACTCAATAACAGCTGGCATCAAAGAGAATTTTTGTTGGGGTTATTTGGACATATTAGACCTTGTAAGACTCAAAGAACAGTAACAGCTTGCACGTTTCCTACTCTTATAAATTTTCTGACATATAAAACTCACATCAAGGAATTTATTGTGTTATTTACCATAACTAAATGTATTTGGGCTTCTTAATCTGCACATATGTTTGATGACTTGGGTTCTTGTTAATGTTGATAAATTTACTAGACGACTTCTTTTGTCCTACCATCATAACATGAAGTTTAATTTTGCAATTAGCGCAATAACTTTCTTCTACCTTGAACTGCATGTGCCTTCCCCAATCCATGACGGCAGAACAGTGGTTTGTCCTAATTATTGATGCAGTTGCTTTGGTGCATCAACTCTCCCTTTCAATAATTTCAGAATTTCAATGATTAGATAATTGAAGTCATGGCCAGGAATGGATACTGTGAGCTGAATTCAAGCACTTCACATTTATTTTTTGACCATTTGATGGCTTTTAGATATTCAAAGAATATATAACTAACTAGAGTTCTGTCTGAATCTTGCTCTGCTCTCATAATATGAATAGACAAGCCCTAATAAGAGCTTTTATTTAACATTTTTAAGTACAGCTGTCCACTAACTTTTGCTTTTTCTCTTATGGGTCTTCACTTTTGTGATGGTTTTCTTTTCCTCAGCCAGTCAGTCTTTATTGCATCATAGTCTGACCATAGAAAGGTTTTATTTGTTTTTGTTTTTCTGCAAAATGGGAGTATGTATCTACTGGGTATAAGCTGGAAATATTGATCTGAATATTGAGATTCCTTTGGTGGTACTGTTACAAACAGAGGAATACGGTAAAGATTTGAACTTGCTGAATGAAATGCTGTCACAAAGAGTTGATCTTCTCTATGACCTGCAATTAGCTGTAGTACAATTCTTTTTTTTTATTTTTGTCGGCCCCACACCCACACACCCCTTTTTGAAGCATGACTTGTAGCCATTTAAATTGGAAGTTGCAGCGATAGACTAGTGAAGTTAGTTAATTGGGTGAACTTATTGGAGAATTTTTTTTAAAGAAAAGAAGAATAGAGTTGATGTGATTGTGACACTTAATGCTTCTTTTTGCAGTGGGATGGGGATGGAAGTTAACGATATTTGCTCGGACAAAGAGCCAGATTGTGTCATAATATATTCAAATGGTGTTTCTCATGATTCAAATCAGCAAACTAGTACATGTCATAATGATGTTTTGGAGTCATACGAGCATCTTAATGGGGATCCGGAACCCCAGGTGTTGGAAGAGAATGCTGAAGTTAAGGAGTGTGAAGTCAAGGAATGCACTACCGAAGACTCAGTTAAGGTTTCTGAACTCTATCAAGTTGAAATACATAAGGAGGAAAATGTACCGAGCTCAAACTGTGAGGTTGACTTGCAGGATGAGAAGATGAAATTTGAAGCTCAAACAACAAAGGATGATAATAAGGAATCTAAATCCATTGTGAAACCTGCATCCAAACCTGGGGTTGGAAATACACGAACAAATTACACTGTTCAACAGCCATTTGCTCTGGCCACTGAAAAGCGTGCTTCTTGTGGAACTCGTCCTGTTGGAAATGAACCTGATGTTGGTACTGCTGTGAACAAATCATCTAACACAAACAGTTTGCTACACCAAACTACTACCAAACAAAATCAGGTAACTGCACTAAAGTCTATATTCTTACTCTTTTTTTCTCCCTGTTCCTTGGGCATTTGTTTTGGACATGGAATGTCTCGCAAACTCTATTTTTTCTTCTTCTTTTGTGTGTGTGTGTGTATTCCTCTTAATGTCACCATTGAGGAAACATTTTCCCTTTGCCTTTTCTTTTCTCGTTTGTTCTCCTGACAGGATTGCATGTTTTATCCATTCATCATTCTATCCCTTTCTTTTTCTTTCGTATTGTTTCTATTCTTTTTTCTCCTTCTGTTTTACCCAATTTTAGGTTGTAAAACTTGGATTAGTTGATGGCTTCCAACTTTTCTTACCCTTCACCTACAACCTCATGTAGGTAAATACAAGCAAGCTTTTGAGGCCTGACTCGGTGAATTCACAAAAGTTGCTTTCCGCCTCCCCCCTTCCAATGGCGGAAGGTGGCGGCGCCCTCTGGAAAATTTCCTTTTAATTTTATTTATTCCCATATTTCCAATTGGTCATCGAACTGCTTTATAATTCGGAATATAACCCCAGCTTAGAGATTTTTTTCCTTTATCCTCCACTTACTTTAAAATAATACTTAATTGTTCAATTGTTCAAAGCAGTTGTTGTTTGGCAAAGTTCACTTATGCTAAACTGATATCCAATCTAATAATTTGAAAAACTGAAATTTTGATATTTTATCAATATCTAATAGAATTATTGATGCTCTGTAAACTATTTGACATCTACAATATCTTCAACAACTTATAATACTTAGAAACCAATATTTAAAACAATAATTATGAATGGAGTATATATTTTTGTAATTTCCTACCTTAGCTACTAAAAGATTGGTCATAAAAGTAGAACAAACTTACATTTATGCCTATTTCGAAGTAACATTGAAAAATCTATGATGCAATAACACTCCTCTCTCTCTCTCTCTGTCTCTCTCTGTGTCTCTCCCTCTTGAAACAACAGTAAAAGCCTTTATTGATAAACAAGTATTTTGTGTTATAACAGGCTAGCGCCACTACATGTATGTTTAATGTGAACTAAAAGTAGGACTAAATCTTTTTGACATAAAATAATGATATATTTTGACCAAATATGGCACTTATGTATTGAATAAGATGACTCTACTTTGCGCCTGCTCCACCCCCTACCCCCTCTTCTTCCCAAAAGCAAAATTCCTGGGTCTGCCACTGCCCCCACCTATTTCCTCTTTCCACTCCTCTCTGTCCCTTCCCAGAAAGTGCAAAGAATTGCTTTTTATTAAACATGGAAATTGTCAAAACAGGTATCACTTATGAAAACTGTCACATACTCCTTGCATCAATGTAATCCCGGATTAGGTACCTGTTTATTGCGGATAATGGAACTTTCTTATCTACCTTGCAGCTGGTCTCACCTTTGGTGTCAAGGAAGCCACTGCAACCTGATAATAAGAAACATTCTGATGAAGATGATTCTTGTTCTGTTGCTTCCTCGTATCCTCTTATTTCAAGCTGAGTTTGGCTCATCTTAATATGCTTTTCATTATCCTTTTCTTTTGTACTCTGTAACTCTTTCCGACTCTCTTTTGGGTGATCCCTTAACCATGCAAAGTACTGCAGCATCAGTCCGGACTATTAAATCTAGGACAACTGTTGCATCTGCTCCGACATTTAGATGCACTGAACGTGCAGAGAAACGTAAAGAGGTAGTGTTTCATTGATCTTTGCATGTGAAGTTTGTTATATATTCTACTTGAAGGAACAATGATTTGAAAATCAAACTTTGAATGCAAACTTCTCTTCTTTTAGTTTTATTCAAAATTAGAGGAGAAGCACCAAGCACTAGAGGCTGAGAAAACCCAATGGGAAGCAAGGACTAAGGTATGTTTTTGTAATACTTTCTCAAGTATAAGTTAAATCATATTAAGAAAACCTCCCCTCATTCTTCCCGATGCATGTATTCCTGGATATAAAATGCCCTTCCGGTATGCATGTATCTCTGGATATAATATGCCCTTTCTGTTCTACTCTTCTTAACTGTATGATCTTTTTATGGTTGCATGTCTTAGGCAAATAACTTAAATATATCCTCTTTGCCTTTGTCCCTTAAATCAATCTTTTACTTTTTAGGAAGAGAAAGAGGCAGCTATCAAGCAACTGAGAAAAGGTTTGCTGTTTAAGGCAAACCCAATGCCAAGTTTCTACCACGAGGGACCACCACCCAAGGTTGAACTGAAAAAGGTATTGCATAGATTTCATGCTGGTTCTCCTGCCATTGTCCAGCGGTAGAGCAATCTGAGAGGTCATTTGAGCTGCAGATTTCTCATAGTTTGCAGATAATGACTAGTAACTTTAAAATTAACAAGCAAAAAAAGTTTTGAAAAGATATCTGTATAATTAGTTTAACTGTAAATATTTGTGCTTTAGAAATTTCAAAACCCATTGCTCTATTTGAATGGCAGCCACCACCAACTCGTGCAAAATCACCGAAGTTGGGTAGAAGAAAGAGCTGCAGTGATGCTGTTAGTTTGTCTCAGCGAGAAAAGGCTACAGGAGCTTGTGGTCGAGGAACTCGTCAGAGTCTTGGTAATTACAAAGATGGTACCACCACCACTACTACTACCAACAGTAAGGATCGGATCAGTTTCCAGAATGGTAATGCTGCTTGCAAATTCAAAGATGAACCCAAAAGAGTGAGAGAGACAAATCAGTCATTTCCGAGCAAGATAAATGGACAGGGGAACGTTAACATTGCTGTTACATCTTGAGTCTTTGGTGAGCTTCTAATTTAAATGAGGGAAGAAGTCCCTTTTCTCTTGTTTTCTTGTGACTTCTTTAAAGAATGTTTATTTGACTCCCTTAACCTGCAAGGACTTCTTGCAGTGGTTTGCGGTATGATGATATATTAAGTGTAAATTTATGTAAGTTATTTGTACACATATATGTATAAAGAGTTCCAATTTGTCATAAAAGCTGTTCCTTGATCTGTAGAGGAACTGGCCACCTTTCCATGTTTTGTTTTGGATTTAGTTTAACATTCTTCATTCAGTTTGGATTTGAAAGTGGGTCCTCTAAAAGTCATTTGCTACTGAAAGAGCCTAGGGTGAGCTATTAGGTTCCTTGGGTGTTCCAGTTGGGGTTGTTATCTTCTGATTGTGGTTTTAGGAAGCAGTACTTGAAGATTTTATTGTTAGTTGAGTTAGGTAGTGTTCGAGGAATGGTGGTTGCTTATAGTGCTCATAATCCAGCGAAGGGAGATAAAGACACTAGCCGAGGGCCCATTAAGATGTGCTTTATCAGGGCAAAAACCCCTTTCTCTTTTGCTTGATTATGGAAGTCTAATAATGAAAAGTTCTTCAAGCAAAAGAAAGATGCCCGTAGAGCGTAAAGCATGTATTGTTGAAGTGTTTCTGGTAGATATTTGGCAAAAGATAGATTTTAAGCAGGAAATCCCCGTATTTGGAAGCAGAATTGCTAGTCAAAAAGGACTTTGGCTTTAAAATTTGTTATACTTCTAGACCTGGAAGCTTGCTTGTTCTCAGTTTCTATGTTTGTGGGTGTTTAAATTATCGATGGATTAGTCTAATGATCTTAGATGGTTGACTGTAACTTTGAACACTATGTGTGTTTAGATTGTTGCATTTGAATGTAAAGTAGCATTGAAAGGTTAAACTTCGAAACTTCTGAAAAGGCATTTCTGGCAATTCACACCATGCTTTGTGGGGTTTTTATTTGAATTCACTGCCATTAGCTTCAACTAGGAACTATTTAATGTTTCTTTGGCTCATGCAACTCTTAATATTATGCTTGCTGATACAGATGAAAATTGTTGAGGCTGGAGTGAGATTAATTAACTATGACATATTTAGAGATCAAATTCATCATAAGAGAAACGAAATTGATTGTTCATGGATGCTAAAATGCAAGCATGTGGATTTAGGTTGTTGAAGTGCAGGTTTTAGTCCACCTGCACGCATGAGAGAGAGAGAGAGAGAGAGAAGCACTGCAGATGCTATACCATGCAATTACAGCAGTTCCGTTACTGTTAAAAATCATATAAACCTTTGTAGGAACACAAAGTTCAGTAGTTGTAGAATGACTTCAACTTTGCAGACGATCTCCGCTAGGTTATTGTTTTATTTTTTGTTTTTTGTTTCAGTTTTTCAAAATCTGACGAACCGCGTTTGGCGGATTGATTTCGGAACTTGTTTTTGAATTTTTTTTCAAAAATCACCTAAGTTTTAGGAGTTAATAAAAATTTATTTTGAGTTTTCGAAACCGTTTTCATTTGAAAATAAAAATGATGGTATTTTTTATGGTTTCATTTTTTTTTTAAAAAAAACAAGATGGTCTCAAAAATTTTTTTGTTTTTGAGAGCACAAAAAATGAAAATAAAATTGGAATCGAAATTGTAATCAAATAGTTAAAGAAGAAAATTTCTGGGATGGAACCAGTTCTCGACCCTCCTGTATGTATACGCGACGAGTTACATGAAAACCATTGAATACCCAAGTCATTTTCTGGATTCAAAAGCACTATAGCAACTTTTACGTTACCAGAGAGTCACTTACAGCATAGTTATAAGCTCCATATCTTCCAGAGTTCTAATCACTTTAAACGCACATTTGCTTCATTTCCCCACTATTTTTTGCGCCTTTTAATGCTCAGTGCCCATTCTTCTTTACTCTGTTGGCTCTGCTCAAGCTTTTAACTAGCCAACCTCTGTTCCTTTCCATTTAAGCTTGGAATCACACTCTTTTTAGGGGGGATGGCCCTCATTCATGAAGGTTCACTCATCTCTCATCCTCTCTTTTTTTGCAAGTGGGAAGCAAAGAGACATCCTTTAAACATCTTGTCAATGGATGATTCTCAGTGACATTGATTAGTAGATACAAGTACTTACATATAAGACACTTTCTCTCTCATTTCTCAAATAATGTATGATTATAGTGCATAATCTAGGAGTCAGTCTACCACTGTAGCAAATTGTCAGTATCTCATCCCCTCCCACATACTGTGGCTCAGATCTTACATATCAGAGAGTTTATAGGAAGGTAGAAGAGAGCTTTGATAGTCTTCCACTAGATAGTTAAAGAAAGAAGAAATTACACTTTATCCCCCTGTAGTTTGGATCAAAATTAGATGACTCCCATGTAGTTTAAAAGTGAACACATGACGCTTCTGTGGTTTTGGACTAATCTGTAAATGGATGAAAACCATTAGATTTAACGGAAATTCTATCATAGGGGTATTTTTGTCATTTTATATATCTAAATTAGACTATTAAAAAGATGATTTGACTCTTTTATGCCCAAAAAATTATGAAAATCAAAGATTATGTCTTCAAAAAAATGATTTGGTTATTTTACATCTTTAAATTAGAACACCAAAAAGACGACTTTGTGAAATAACAAAACAAAAAACTCGATAGATAATACTTTATTTTGACATAAAAGGGCCATAATCTTTGATTTTCATAATTTTTTGGGCATAAAAGAGTCAATCATCTTTTTAATGATCTAATTTAGAGATATAAAATGACAAAAATATCCCTATGATAAAATTTCCGTTAAATCTAACGATTTCCATCCATTTGCAGATTAGTTCAAAACCACAAGGAGGTCATATGTTTACTTTTAAATCACAGAGGGGTAATCTGATTTTGGCACAAATCACAAGGAGCTAAAGTGTAATTACCTCTAAAAAAAACTAGTCTGTTGACCTCATTATTACACCCATCCTACTCTGATTTGAGCTCTATTTATTATCAATGGCAATGGTCTGAAACTTCCTCCACCAAACTTCTTTAACTTATGCATCCCTTTGACATCTCATTTTTTTTTTTTAAATAACGTGAGGACGCGTTAGGTTGGTTGTGTTTAAAGAAAGCTATGTGGTTTATTCAGTTTCTATGAGCTTGCGAATTCGGAATTGGAAGCTTAGAGCCCCTTTAGTACAAGGTTTTTATAGTTTTTTTGGTTTTATTTTTTTAGCATATGAGCAAAAAAGCATAAAGTATAAAACAAAAAGTCAAGAAAAAATTAATTTTTTTGCTTATAAACTAAACAAAAAAATTAGTTCGAAAAATCCTATCAAACGGGCCTCAGACTTTTCTTGTGCAGATCAGGGAAAACTGGTTTGGGTTCAGCAAATTGTTTTCGTTACTAGGTTCTCAGCCAAACACAGCCTTAAGGACTTTCTGTGTCAAAAGCATGATAGCGAAGGTGTAGAAAGTAAGGAATTACATGTCATGACTCACAAAAGAAACTCTCCTCATCGTCACGTATATATAAGGGCCCATGAAAAAACAATGCATGGCAAAATCAAAATCTAACAGTCCTCTCTCTCTCTCTCTCTCTCTCTCTCTCTCACACACACACACACACACACATGAACAGTTGAGGGGAATGCTGTCTGGTTCGAGACCATCCATTTGAAGCACAAGCATCATATGAATGATCTCGGACCAGGCTTCATTCCCCTCAACTTGAGAAGTTTGCATTCACAATGGCCATGCCATTCGATTGGAGATCCTATATATATTCCTCATTGATCACATAGCCTGATGACACTTCTCTCTCTCTCTCTCTCTCTTAGCATATAAATAGTGTTCTAAATTTCTTATTCACCGTTTTTTTTCTTCACATCAACAGCCAAGGAAGATCTTGAAGAACATATGGAAGTACTAAGCTCAGCGAGAAGGCAATCCACCAAAATCCAGCACTGTAAGAAGGTACTAGGCCCACTTCGAAGAAAGCTCAATGAAGAATTATCATCCTTATATAATTTTCTTGCTCATCTTAAGAAATAGTTTATATCATGCAATATTTTGTAGATTCATTTCAGAGGTAGTTTTAGTGTGAAGAAATGTTCTTCTTAGGAGAATCTGACTAGGAATATGATAGGAGAGAGAAAACTGTAGTTTGGTTATGTTTATTCAAACTCACCTTCATGGTTCCTTTCAAGAAATCTGTATAGATGATGAAAACACATTATTCTTTAAGGTTTGCTATAAATTCACTCTCAAGCTGCGCTATCTTTCTTTGTTTTCACCAAATTTGTTGAAAAACAGTGATGGGTTTACTGCAAAAACGCAACCGACAAAAATTTTAAAAATTGGAAAAACAAAGTTGGATTTAATCTTTTAGCAGTTGAGAGAGTCTTTTTACCAAGTGGACTTTGCTTGCAGAGAGTTACAAAGAATATAAGCTGAGAGAGCTTTCACTTTACTTGTTGCATGAGAGGGAATCAAAGTTTGAGCTTTGAATTTTACACCCTTTTTTCACCATAAGACTGCCATCGTAACCTTTCCATACAGTCTAAGTTCATTCCTTGACTTTTAACTACCATGTGGGTCAGATCTTCCCAAATGTGGGTCTCATATCCATGAAAAATCTGCACTAGCATGTGTCTCTGTTCTTGACATCTTAAAGCCCATGCCTCCAAAGTGCTGTTATTATAAGACGGTTCAAATTTTAATCCTTATGGGTCAGATCTATAATAGCATGAGATAACCTCAACTAAATGCTTGATGCTTAAATTGGAGTTGTGAAGTTGGTTTGTGTACCCAGCATTTATGTTGGTAATGCTATACATATAGAAAGTTTACACAGAATTCTGTACAGAAAGATTTGGTTGAATTTGAGCATTTTATTTTAAAACAAAGCACCCACAATGATAGCACTTAATTAGAAAAATGATAACTACCATATTATTTAGGTGAGATTTTTCAATACAAATTTTTTTAAAGAGTAAGAATTTTCTTGTACCAAATATAACAAATTGACCAAAACTGGAAATGATTTTGGACCATTTTCTCAAAGGACAAATGTCAGCTATGAGCTTTGATCATCCTGTAATTTAGAGTACAACCACCCAATCTGTATGCAAAGGTTACCTACGTTATTGAGAAGCTGTTAGGAATAAACTATGTATGTCTTCTTAGGAAATGGTTAGTAGATGGCTAATCACTTGTGAGTTGTGATCCATAAAATAGATGTAAGTATGAACTTTTAGTTTTTATTTATTTATTTATGAAAACTTTACCTTCTTTCATAATGTTATAAGAAGACTCTGTCAGAATGATTTGGCAGTCAAATTTTTATATAATATTATTTTTTTATGTAAGAGCACCTTGCACGAGACTCCAACTAGTGTGGGGTATGTGAGGAATTAACTGTATGTGGTCTTAACCCAACAGCATGCATACAGAGAATCCGTTTTTGTTATATCTTATTATTCATGCCTCTCCCTCTCTCTTTCTCTCATGATATGATAAGCAACAAATTTAGAATCATTGCAAATAGAAGTGTCAAAGTCCAACTTAAGATGATAGTGTTATTCAACAAGCTCTACTATTTTCTAGTCTCCCTCTCATGCATTGATTCTTGATACCATGATAGTGATGATGGTCTCCCGATCAGACCGGGGCTTCTCTCAGTACACCTGGTCGTCCCCCGATTAGGTCTCCCCACATGATCATCCTCACCCTCCCGAGCCGAGTGGATATCCACAATTATTCACTGATCGGGTCGGCACCCAACCATGTCAATAAGGCCTACTTCTGACACCGGCCTCCCTGGACGTGTCAGGGGTGTGAGCTTAGTGTGTATTTGCAACCATCCCCCACTTATCTGGCGCTGTCCTGACACATGTCACATTGGAGTGTAAGGACGACCCTCTCGAGTGTTCTGACACTACTCTGCTCCTCCAACCGGAGGCCGCCACGTGGAGAGATCACCTACCACCCCATGCAGGCATACAAGGGGAAGATATTCAGCCCCTTCGGAGGTACAAAAAAGAAACACACAACCCTTGACATCTCTCTCTCCAAAGCTTGAATATCCGATATTGTGAATCTAACTTGAACGCCGGAGGGCCTTTGGCTCCCATCACACCGGTGGGCTTTAGTACAGGAGATCATCGGCCGGTATCATCAGAGTTCATCTCGGACCTGGGGGCAAGCCACCACGAGATAGCTGCATCATTAGCTGGCGCCACGCCTCGACTGAAACCCCTCCGAATATCCTGGAGGAGGCCTAACGACCACGAACACTAGCCCCTTCCCCTTCTGGGGAGGCGCCTTTTTCGGGGGAGGAGGGGGATGGGGGAGTTCTTCAGTAGTCTCGGTGGTCTTCTGGCGCTTCGATCTTGAGGCACCAGCCTTCACCGCCCTCTTTTTGGCCATGTAGTTGATGTCGAAGCTCATTGCGACTTGTTTGGAAGTTGGATGGGATGCTTGGGGACCAGTCTGGGCCGCTGCGGTATCAGTCTGAACAACAACAGCAGACTGGCGATCTGCAAAGAATACTCAGAAAAGTCAGAGAACGACCAACATAATAGAAGCAAAAATGTACTCATTCCTCTCACGTTCTGCGGCCAAGACTTCTCTGCTCGACTCGGGCCCCAAGAGGTATTGGGCGAGCGCCTCGACAGTCACCAAGTCCTTGGCGGTCCGAAACTCGTACTCTTGGACCGCCTCTACGGCCGCCTTGTGCTCGGCAGACAGAAGGGGCTTCACCCGACCTGACACCCGCAGGACACCTAAGTCAGAGCGGGCGACAAAAAGAAAAAAGAGGAAAGAGAGGAGGACGCAGGGAAAAGAATATATCCTTCTTACTCGAGTGACCCCATTGCCTGGGGATTCGAGCAGAGAAGTCTGTCTCCCACGGGTAGAACTCCCAACCTTCTCCACTAATGAAGAAGAATCGATCCTTCCAGTTCTTGTGTAAAGAGGGAAGCTCGCTGACCAGGTCGAGTCTTGTCGACCGACCCGAGAAGTACCAGTACCCTTTCACGCGTTCGGCCAGTCTGTAGCAATACGAGAACTCCTCTGGCATCACGTCCCTCCCATGGACGATCTAACAGAGGATCATGCAGCCCGCTATGATCCGCCAGGCGTTCGGCGAGAGCTGCCCGGGGGAGAGGCGTAACCTCTGCAGAATTTCCCTAACTGGTCGAGGGAATGGCACACGAAGACCACCAGCCAGTGCGCCCTAAAAAATTGCTATCTCCCCCTCCTTAGCCGAACACGCCCAATTGCTAGGGTTGGGAACCCTACACCTTATCCCTTTTGGGATCTGGTACACCCGCTGAAGGGTAGCCACTTTCTCCCTATCAAGAGAAAAAGAAATCCCCACCGCCTCATACCTGAGGACCTCTTCCTCTTCCTCTCCCTCTCCCGGCTCGGCCTCCTGAGCTCGAGCAGAAACCTCCGAGGGTTGGTCCCACTCTTCCCCAACACCAGAATGGGCAGCCCCTGCTTGTCCTGACTCTTGGACCTTGGGACCCCTCGGAGTTCCCCACAGAGGCCTCTTCCTGAGTCCGACGCCTCTCAACTCGGTACTCGCTAGAATCGGTCTCTTCTGAGCCCGAGCTAACCCCCTCCAAATTCGACATTGTGTCGAGAGGCCTACAGCCTTCAATCCTGTCAAACACCGGTTTGAACAACTCGCATAGGTCCCTAAGGACGGATTCTAAGAATTTCGGCTTGCCAACAAACCTCGAAAGGTCCGGAATCTAGCCCCTTCTCTCGAAAACGGACACACAGCGAGTGATAAGCCAGTACATATAACCAAAGGACAAGGCTTACCGCGATTTGAAGTACTGGCGGCGAGTTCCGGAGCGAGAAGGAGGTGCAACGCGGGTAATGATGCCCTTTCAACCGGCCGGAGACGACGATGTTGGCGTTGGGGATGACGAAGTAAGTTTTGTTTCACCCCTTTCTCTCTCTGCGTATTTGGTAAAAAGTGATGGGGGCGAAAATGGGGGCAATCGCCTTACAAAACTCCCCCCACGTCTTTGAAATCAACGACCCAAATTGCCTTCGGTGACGGGACATCAACGACCGAGATACGGCGTGTCTTTTCGACTGCTGACAATTAATCCCTGCTCGCCACGTGGAGGCATATGAAACGACGCGATAGTGCTCGTCATTATTGGGCCGCCCTCACCATAAATGCCCTCCGTGTTTCGTGGTCGGACTGTCTAATGAAATTCCTCTGACCACGAGCAGATGACTAGATGAATTGGGGGCATCTGGTGATGATGGTCTCCCGACCAGACCAGGGCTTCCCTCAATACACTTGGTCGTCCCCCGATCATGTCTCCCTACATGATTGTCCTCGCCTTCCCGAGTCGAGTGGATGACCACAACCATTCACCGATCGGGTCGACATCCGACCATGCCAATAAGGCCTACTTTTGACACCGGCCGCCCTAGACGTGTCAGGGGCGTGGGCTTGGCGTATACTTGCAACCATCCCCCACTCCTCTGGCATCGTCCTTGTTGGATAAATACTAACTGTGTTGTATAAAGTTTTCCATATAATCTGTAGCCACAATAAAATGAAATGAAACATAGTAATATTAATGTCATGTAATCATCATAAGGTGAAATCAACATCATTGAATAACGTGTGTGAAATAATGTAATATTATAGATTCAACAAGTCTTATATAATGAAATAATAAAAAATATGCGATGCATGGGAGATCAAGTCGAGTGTTAAACACTCTTGGCTTAAGACAGATTCGTCCCCCACACAGGTGCTCATGGGATGAACGGACGTCTATCTCCAGGATAAAATGATCACAATCTTGAATAAGTAGCACTACAATAATCAAGATTCAGTGAATCAACCTTTTGATTTTACTCTCTCAATGTATGGAATGTATGCATCATGTATGATATAAAACAAAGAGGAATTTCTGTCTAATTCTACACAGAATTATGACATTTAATTCCACACAGAAACCAACAACGTTTCTGATAAAATCAACATGATATGAAATTGAATACACTGCATTTTCTACACAGAAAAACTGCAGTCATCTGTAGAATTTCAACACTGAAATTAACTACAAAACACAAAAGAAAGTGATAGAATTTCCACTGAAATTCATCACATAGGATATATAAAATCACGATCAGTAAAATAAGAAATTAACCGGATGAAACCTGGATAGAAATTCGATACGAATTTCTAAGGCAGAAACGAACACGAGAAATGTCGGATTGAACAGTCAGATTCTGTCTGGGAACAGTCGTCGGAATCTGGACAGTACGTCGCCGGAGATTCACCGCTGAAATCCGCCGGAGTCTGGGCACGTCGTCGGAGGCCGAGAAAGAGAGAGAGAGACGAAAAAACTCTATATCAGACGCCCTTCTGTTCGGAGGGGGATTCTTTCTATATATAGAAAGAATTGCACCCCTTCGAAACGGTGCCAGCCAAACGCACCCTTAGGAAAGGACGCAACCGTTGGAATTTAAATTCTGAACCGGTTCGGTTCAACCCGGTTCACTCTAATATGGTTTAACCCGCGTCCAAAAATATTAAACCGGCCCAAGCTAATTTAATATTAATTAATTTAATCGCACCCGCATCCGAGCCGAGCCGAGCCGGCTGGACGGACGGGCGGGCGGCGCGCGCGTGTGGTTTATTGGGTCAACCCATGGGTTGCATAGGTCCTTCCCCTTTCACAAAAGTGGGGTGCCCCTTGGGGCCCAAACCTATCTTTAAACTTAGCCTTTATATGCCCATCACTTTTCCCATAGAAAATCAATGTGGGACAAGCCTTTAGTTCCACCCATAAACCATACTTATGGTACCTACTTTGGAGACCATTATCTCATTCAAACCTCCATGGATTTGAGCAAGTAAATGCTTGTTCTTCATCTTCTTATGGAGGAGAACACAAAGCATCTTGGACCCACTAAAACGGACATGTGGGTCCCACCATAACAATGGCTCAAAGTTGGTGTTTACACCAAATATTCCAACAGTCCTGACACACGTCACCTTGGAGTGTAGGGACGACCCTCTCGAGTGTTCTGACACTACTTTGCCCCTCCAACCAGAGGCCGCCACGTAGAGAGATCACCTACCACCCCATGCAAGCATACAAGGGGAAAATATTCAGCCCCTTCGGAGGTACGAAAAAGAAACATACAACCCTTGACATCTCTCTCTCCAACGCTTGAATCTCTGACATTGTGAACCTAACTTGAACGCCGGAGGGCCTTTGGCTCCCATCACACTGGTGGGCTTTAGTGCAGGAGATCACTAGCCGGTATTATCAGAGTTCATCTCGGACCTGGGGGCAAGCCACCACGAGATAGCTGCATCATCACATGATTTGCCAATAACATGCATTAGAAATGACATCATATGGTGAAAAATGTATATACATATATATATATATATAGATACCATGGATAGGCACACAAGCATTCTGTAGTTGTGATCCCTACAGGAGTCAAAAGAAAATAAGAGAGACAACTCGAGTATGCCGGAGCAAAAGCAATTCCTAAACTCAATAAAGCCTCCTCAAAGTAGAAGATGGACTGTTAAAACCCTTTAAGAGTACTTTTTCTGACTTAGACCATACTAAAAATTCTACAAGCATTCAACAGAGAAAATTTAGAAACTCAGAAAAGTCTTATTTAGAAAAAAAAAAAAAAAAGATTGAAAGCGAAATTTTATTGGGCATCGGAATCACAAAGGTATTTTGCTAACATAAAGTTTTATTTAACCTAATATTCTCTCTCTTTTATAAGAAAAAAAAATGTAATTAACATATCCGAGCACGAATGGGAACCTGTTATTGTCAACCAGCGGGATTAGTGGAGGATTATTTATCTAACACTTTGATGAATATAATACACAAACATTTATTTTAGGTGTGTTGCAAAGTCGTGTTAAATGGAGTCAAGTGTCCGTATATTTCTAAGATTCGGATTTATCTGATTCTCGAAAATATAACAAAATATTCTTATTTCCTAATAGTGAGGAGGCAACTATATACCATTAAGTCACAAGCCACAAGGAAACTTTGATTTAAGATAACTAGGGAAAAAGTGATGTGAAGGAGTTAAGTAAGAAAACTTTTCACGAAAATGAAGTTTTGTGATACAGAATTATTCCTTTAAAACCCTAATTAATATTAAATTCCAATTATTATAAATAATCAGACTTTAGATTCCCATGATCAAAATTTCCATTCTCATCAATTTGCATTTATTGGCAAAATTCCTTGGTGAACAACTACAACAAAACTCCCTTCTTTTTTTTGTTTTTGTTTTTTATTTTTAATGACCGCATGTGCCGACCACTTTGTGCACAACAAAACTAATCTTGGAGTCCACGTAGTCTTCTTATCTCACACAAATTAAGTAATTTTCAATTAACAAACTCTAAAAATGACATCAAAGAACTGATAGCGCCTAAAAAGAGTGACAACAATGATTTTGAAAATGATACCAAAAAATTATAGGAAAAACATGTAAGAAAGATATTTTCCTTTTAACGGAGCATTTCAGATCTCGTCTCTCAACATTTGATGTCAAATGGCATGTCCATAATTACCCAAGTTTTTTTCATTGCGTGACTTTTCTTTGTATGCATGAATGTCTTACAATTTTACCTAAAGGGAAATCAAAGATATAAAGTGTAATTATTGTGGTGGATTCATTCCTAAACAACTCATTATGGAGTGGATATGTCTATAACAACTCATTTGGATCGGCCTTTTACCGGTTTTTGTCCTAGTTTTTTTTGTTCGTTTGTTTTGATTTCGGTAAAACAACCAAAAGTCTAACTAAAGGCTTATAAAAATGGACAAATTGATACACACGAGGTGAAAAGCTAAGACAAAAGCTGGCGAAAATGATGATTCAAATGAGGATAAATGATCATTTATGAAATGGCAAAAAGAAAGGAAAAACATGCAAGAAGAAAGTTTGCAAATAATTGAAAGATGTGCAAATAAATTACAAATTATTTTGCTGATACATTGATGACCTTAATAGCTTGTTTCGAACTTGAGGAAAAAAAGAAAATAAAAAGAAAATATAGTATTTTCTTCCTTTGTTGATTTTAGTTTGAGAGAGCAAAAATTCAAATTTTTTAGTACAATTTCTCACATTTCCCTTCTCATTCTCCTTTTCGAATTCCAAACTGGCTCTAAATAATTTACATGAGGACATTGATATTGCCACATGTCACAACATCAGAGTTAGGGCCACCTTGTTCCTAAGCATCCAAGAGTACCTGATCCTACAGAATATCTTTCTTTGCAGGCAAATGAGCATCTTCCCCAAACAGGAAAAAAATCCAAAATTTTATCGACAAAAAATCTAACATTCACTTTGACCTCTCTCATCCCACGCGCTCTCAAACTGATGCACACCACCCAATAGCCGAAAATAGGAGTGGGATATTAATCGGCGGACTAGGCTTACTTAAAAAATTTTTTTATCAAGTTTGAAATTAAATTTTAAATTCGTTTAAAATAAAAATTATGTTTTTTAAGTTTATTCATTTAATTTAAAAATATTTTTAGTAAAATTTACTTTTAAAAAAAATATTAAATAATATAAAATTTAAATACATAAATATATTAAATATAAAAAATATTATTTGATACATATTTAAGACAATTTTAAATTCAATTATTAAGCCTGTCTATTAAATTAGTTAGACTTAAAAATTAATGTTAAGACTATAAATAATGGCCACCCCTAACAGAAAATGAGTTAGGTTGCAAACTCAGGTGTATAAAGACCAAAATGCCCTCAAATGAGAGTCAGGCATCGCGATTCCCACGAACGCGCCTCAAATGAAGTGTGAAAGCTTTTCAAAGTTTAACTCCATCAACGGTTTGAACACCGCCACGTCACATGAGCTTACTTACATGACTCATCTATCTCTCTGTGTATATATATACAGACGTATGTAGATATAAACAACGATCGGAAATGGAGGAGAGTTTCTTCGATTACTTGGACTTCTTGAACAGGCCAGCGATCGTTGAAACATTCGTCGACATATTGCTATGCGCAGTCCCGATTTGGCTCGCGGTGGTGATAGGGGTCGTGATCGGGTGGTCGTGGCGGCCGAGGTGGACGGGCCTGGTCTACCTGGGTCTCCGGTCCAAGCTCCGCTTCGTCTGGACGGTGCCGCCCGGGTTCGGAGCTCGGCGGCTCTGGCTGGCCTTCACGGCGCTCTCAGCATTCTCGGTTGGCCGGACTCTTTGGTCCAGGTTCAGGTGGGGGAGGAAGGACTCGTCTGCCACCTCCGTGTCAGGTCCGAACTCGTCGGCCCCACAGGGGCCTCCGTCTCCGGTTGTTTCGCTAGATGGAAGTGGCGGCGATATCAAGTGAGTTCGGCTATAAATTCATTTGTCATCTTTTCGAATTTTCTATTTATGATGTGATTTAATGCATATACACGTAGATAAGTTCTAATGTCTGTTACGATAACTCATTTAGGGTTTCCAATTAAAGCTACTTGGTGATTGTATGCAATTTCATGTTTTGAATGGGGGTTTGAGATAGGTTGGTGCTTTTGAATTTCTGTATAGGTAGGGAGAGACTGCAGTCTGAAACCTTGTTTTGCTAAAACAACCAAATTGTACATTTATAATGTAATTGGAGCTTTTATGAGCGGGTATGCTACTTGACTGTCTGCGACAGTGTTGTTGACGTACTGTATTTAGAATTGAAGTGGCGATTTGCTCTAGAGTTGTACGCCATTGGTTCCACTGTTTGATGTATTCTACTATGTGCTTGACATATTGATTTGTGATGATGTTGCCAGCTTTGTGGTTGGTTCTACTGGTAGCTGATCTAGTGATTGACTCATGTTTAGTACGCAATAGTACTAGCCCATTGTCACAAGTTGCACTTCAAGGCCGAGTCCATGTCTTCATTTTTTAGTTTCATGTCAAACTCTATCATGTATGTACATATTGTATAGAGTTTGAAAATGTAGGTTTGATGTCGGATGCATGCGTAGATTTTTTCTTGTCAAGGTGTGCGGTATCCAAGTTGGTCGTGTCCTAATCCTATCAAGGAGAGGTGGTGTAATTTTTCTTAATGGTTAAAAAATTAGTTTAAGGTTATATATAAATGCATGTAAAATGGTTTTGCCAAATTTCTTGTATATATTTTTGTAGACCCATTATAATTCCTCAAAGGGGGGGTGAGTCCAAATCCCTAGCTCGTCGGTTTTTGGCTATCTAAACTCCCCACTTGATTGTAGTTTGGAATTGTTTGTTAATGTAATAAAAGTGATCTTGTTGCTTGCAAATTATGTGCCATTTGCCTCGATTGTTGCTTTAAACGTTCTTAACTTGTTACTTCATATTTGCTCACTTGTGCACCTTTGGGTGTGTATGTTGGCTTAACTTGTGAGGTGCCTCTTGGCTGACTTTTTTGGTGCTGTCCAAGACAAGTGCCACACTTTCTAGTTCACTTAAAAAGTGTCGGTCTGTGACATTTGGTATCAGAGCACGGTGGTTGCTTGAAGGATTCGGGAACCATGTCTCCAAAGAAATTAGCACAAGATCACCTCGACGAGATAGAGGTGGAAATGGAAAGGTTAAGACGTGAGACGGTAGAAAGTTTGGCCAGGCTCGATGATCGCCTAGACCTAGTGAAAGTAAGCACGACAGCTGAGACGCCACGGGCTAGTGCCACCATTGGCGGGCTCGCCGACACAGAAGAGTTTCGGAATGAGGTGAAAGAGTTGAAAGGCGAGTTAGATGAGATCAGCACTAAGCTAAACTTGCTAATGTGGGCAGTTGGTAACTCGGCTCCTTACACCTCAATCTTTGACACGGCAACGATACACGTTCCAGAGTCCCGTGCCTATGGTGGAGCACAGGATGCCAAAGAGTTAGAGAACTATCTCTTTGACATGGATCAATATTTCAAGACTGTCAAGGCCGACTTGGAAAAGACCAAGGTCACCATGGCCACAATGTATTTGAGCGGTGATGCTAAACTATGGTGGTGCATGAAGCATGAAGAAATCCTACAGGACCACTATATCATTGACACATGGGAAGACTTAAAAGGAGAATTGAAGGTCTAATTCTTCCCTGAGAATGTCGAGTACATAACTTGACGCAAGCTTAGAGATTTAAAACACACGGGCACTATGAGGGAATATGTTAAACAATTTTTTGGGCTAATGTTAGACATTTGGGACATGTCGGAGAAGGATAAAATGTTCTATTTCTTGGAAGTGCTAAAGCCTTGGGCGTGTGCCGAGCTTTAAAGATAGCAAGTGCAGGACTTGGCATTTGCCCAGGCCGTGGCTGAGCGCCTGACTGACTATACCTCCGAAACTTCGTCCTCTCCCTTAAACAAGAAGAAAGATTCATCGAGTGGGTCAGGTGGAGGCGGTAAAAAGTTTGTCAAGGCCAACAAGGGACAAAGTGGGGCAGGCAACAAGGAATCTTCTTTCTCCAAGGTTTAACCAAAGTCCCGGGTGCCCATCACGGTAGGAGACAAGCTCAAATTCATAAAATGTTTCTTATGTAGCGGTCCCTATAAGGTGTCTGAGTGCTCCTATAGACAAGCATTAAATACCTTACAAGCTTCTTTGTCTAGTGGTGATGTGCAGGAACATGACGAAGAAGAGGAAGCTGAAGGAGCCCCGCGAATGGGCGCCATGCGCTTGCTTAATGCCTTGAAGAAGCAAGTCGAAACAAAGAAGTCCTCGCCCAAAGGCCTAATATTCGAGAATGTGCACATTAATGACAAGTTGACCAAGACAATGATTGACACTAGTATCGCTCATAACTTCGTGTCAGACAAGGAGGCGGCACGCTTGGGCCTAAAACTAGACAATGACTCAAGCAAGATGAAGGCCGTGAACTCGGCAACTCGTTCTATTCAAGGAGTAGCCAAATCAATGCCAGTAAAGTTACAAAATTGGGAAGGGCATGCCAACTTCACTGCCATTCCTATGGATGATTCCAAGTGATTTTAGGTATGGAGTTTCTGCGAAACACCAAGGTCATTACAATGCCCTTTGCTAGCTCATTGTGCTTGATGGGGGGAGGACTCCTGTCTTGTTCCTACTGTGGCTTAATCTTGTAAAGACAAGTTTCTCTCGGCGATGCAACTTAAGAAGGAGGTGAAGTACGGTGAATCAACATTTGTGGCAGCTTTGTCGGTAAATGAGAAAATGAAACATGGACTCGTGTCGGCAGCTATCAAAAGGGTTTTATGTGAATTTTTGAGTGTGATACCCAAAGAACTGTCCAAAGCACTACCTCCACGATGCCCGGTGGATCATAAAATCGAGTTGTTGTCAGGGTTAAAGCCTTCTGCTCGTGGGCCATACAGAATTGCCCCTCTTGAGCTTGCGGAGCTAAGAAAATAGTTAGATGAGTTGATTGAAGTGGGCTTTGTTTGTCCCTCTAAAGCACCATGTGGAGCTCCTATGCTTTTTTAAAAGAAGCACGACGGGGGTCTGCGGCTGTGTGTAGACTATCGAGCTCTTAATAAGGTGACGGTGAAGAACAAATATCCAATCCCACTGATCGCGGATCTTTTTGATCAACTTTGCAATGTTAAGTTCTTCACCAAGCTCGATTTGCGGTTGAGCTATTATCAAGTGCGCATAGCAAATGGGGATGAACCGAAGAGCACTTGTGTGACTCGGTACGGGGCATTTGAGTTCTTGGTATGTCATTTAGCTTAACTAACGCCCCAGTCACCTTTTGCACGTTGATGAACCAAGTTTTTCATGACTATCTAGACAAGTTCGTGGTAGTCTATCTAGATGACATAGTGTTGTACAACTCTAGTCTCGAGAAACACGTGGAGCACTTGAGGATGGTGTTTAGAAAGCTATAAGAGAATCATCTCAATATAAAAAAAGAGAAGTGTTTCTTTGCACATGAGCGCATAAAGTTTTTTGGGCACATCATTGAGCAGGGACATATTCAGATGAACATAGACAAAGCGAAGGCAATTCAGGAATGGAAGGCCCTAACTAATGTGTTTGAGCTACACTCTTTCTTAGGGCTAGCCAATTACTACCGGTGGTTCATTGAATGGTATTCAAGAAGGGCCGCTCCCTTGACTGACTTGTTGAAGAAAGACAAAGTCTGGGATTGGTCAAGGGAATGCCAAGGAGCCTTTGCCGACTTGAAGGAGGTCGTGATGAGTGACCCAGTCCTGGCTTTACTGGATGTGTACAAGCCTTTTGAAGTTCAAACTGATGCTTCAGATTTTGTCCTTGGTGGAGTGCTACTTCAATAGGGTCATTCAATTGCTTATAAAAGTCGCACACTGAGCGACGTCGAGAAGAGATACACTGCCTAATAGGAGCTGCTTGCGGTGGTGCATTGCCTTCGGGTGTGGAGTCACTACTTGCTGAGATCTAAGTTCATGGTGAAGACTGACAACGTGGTTGTTAACCACTTTTTAACTCAGCCTGAATTGACCTCAAAATAAGCTCGATGGCAAAAATATCTGACTGAATTTGACTTCAATCTTGAGTATAAGGCGGGCTGCATCAATCAGGTGGCGGACGCATTGAGTCGTAGAGCTGAGTTTGCTGCAATCAAGTTGGTGGCAAACCTTACGGCTAGCAAGGTCGCCACAAGCATGCGAGAAATGATTAAGGAGAACTTGCCAAAAGATCCTATGGTGCAAACCATCATATAGCTAGTCAAAGAAGGGAAGACGTGTCAGTTTTGGGTCGTGAACGACTTGCTTATGGCCAAAGGGAATCGGGTTTATGTACCCAAAGTTGGTGACTTACGAAGGGCGCTCCTGCGGGAGTGTTATGACATCTTGTGGGTAGGCCACCTAGGGTGGCAATGAACAATGGCATTATTAAAACAGGGCTACTATTGGCTCCATATGAAAGATAATGTGATGGATTACATAAAGACTAGTCTCACTTGCCAGCAAGACAAGACGGAGCGAGGCAAGACAGCTGGATTGTTAGAACCATTTTTTACTCCAAGGAGGCCTTGAGAAAGTGTTTCATTTGATTTCATTAGCAATTTGCTGAAGATTGTAGATCTTATCTCTATTTTGATAATAGTGGATCGGTTCTCCAAATATGTCACATTTATCTCAGCCCCAAAGTATTGTTCGGCGGAGACAGCTCGTTTATTTTTCAAACACATTGTGGGTTGTACCCAGAGCATTGTCAGTGATCGGGATTCTAGATTCACAGGGATCTTTCTGGTCAGAATTCTTTAAGTTTCTCGGTTTACAACTTGATATGTCGTCTAGCTATCATCCACAAATTGATGGCCAGATAGAACGTTTTAACGGGCTACTTAAAGAGTATTTGCGCCATTTTGTAAATGTCAACCAAAGAAATTGGGTCCAATTACGTGATGTTGTTCAATTTTGTTTTAATTCTCAGAAGAGTTATTTTACTAACAAGAGCCCTTTGGAGATTGTTACAGGTCAATAGCCACTGATGCCCCACATAGTGGACGAATCTTATATCGGAAAGTCTTCGACGGTCTACAACTTCACCAAAGAATGGAAACAGGAAAATGAAGTAGTTAGAGCTTAATTAGAGAAGGCTTCCAAGAGAATAAAGAAATGGGCAGATCAGGGAAGAAGGTTGCTCGAGTTATAAGTTGGGGACTTGATACTAGTGAAGCTGACACTTGAACAACTCAGATTTCTTCGCAACTGGGACCAGTGCCTTGAGCGGAAGCACGAGAGACCTGTTCCAGTTGTGGCAAAGATTGGGAAGATGTCTTACAAGGTCAAGCTTTCAGCTGGGATGAAAGTGCATCCGGTATTCCACGTGAGTTGTCTCAAGTACTACTATGCAGATCAAGAAGATTTAACTTGCAACATCTCCACAAGAGCAACCATCAATGCCAAAGCAAGTTGAAGGCATTCTTGTCGACAGAGTGGTCAAGGCAAAGCGCTCACGCTAGGAGTACTCAGTGAAGTGGAAGGATCTTGGGGACGAGGAGATCAGTTGGGAGAAGGCGAAAGACTTACAACCGTTCGTGGACAAGCTTGAGGAGTGCCTTGCTTCAAAGTCTACGAGGATGTCGACCACATAAGTGGGGGAGAGTGTCATGAGCTGCATTTTAAGGTTGGGTCCATACCCTCATTTTTCAGTCTCGTGCCAATGCTATCATGTCTGTATATATTGGATAGAGTCTAGAAATGTAGGTTTGGTATTAGATACGCGTATAGATTTTTTCTTATCAAGGTGTGCGGCATTCAAGTTGGTCGTGTCCTAGCCCTATCGAGGAGAGGTGTTGTTATTTTTCTGAAGAATTAAAAATTTAGTTTAGGGTCATATATAAATGTATGTAAAATGGTTTTGTCAAATTCTTTATATATATTTTTGCAGACCCATTATGACTCTTTAAAGAGAGGTCATGTTTTCTTGTATTAGTTTTAAAATGGCTTAAAAAGCATATATGGGGGAGGATAGTAAGGTGAATCCAAGTCCCTAGCCTGTCTGTTGTTAGTTATCTAAATTTCCCGCTTAATTGTAATATGAAATTGTTTGTTAATGCAATAAAAGTAATCTTGTTGCTTGCAAATTGTGTGCCATTTGTCTTGATTGTTGCTTTAAACGTTCTTAACTTGTTACTTCAAATTTGCTCACTTGTGCACCTTTGGGTGTGTGTGCTGGTTTAACTTGCCAGGTGCCCCTTGGTTGACTTGTTTGGTGCCGCCCAAGACAAGTGCCACACAGCCTAGTTTACTTGAAAAGTGTCAATCCGTGACACCCATCACCAAAACATTGGTCTAGTACTATTGGCATAACGATAACGTACAAATATTCATCACTAGACCACAAAAAATACACAGAAAAAATACACAACAAAAAACAAAAACTGACAGCGTTACCAAACGGGTTTTGGCATTGCTTCATGTGTAATTAAATGTAAGATTAGTGTAGGGTTATTTTGGTAAATTAGTGCTAGTGTGTCGCTGACCATGAAAAAACTTCCATTTACAACATGGGTGTGTTGTAAAATCTGAACATGTGGAATGGAAACTTGGACTGAGGTTCCCTTCCCCACATTTATAACAAGAGGAAGAATGTCTAAAGAGGCCATTGACTGAAGTTTTATTGTTTTTGAAGAAGATTGGGGGCTGATTGGCCCGAAGGTAATTGCCAGTTATCACATCATGGTTGTGCTTGAAAACTTCATATTGAACCACAGAGTGGAGGATAGCTTCTTTATATCTTGGTTACAAAGTGTCAAAAGCGTCTCCAAATGACATCTTCTCACTTATGGTTATTGGTGGAAACTGATGGTTAAAGCATCGAACTTGCTATTTTCAATGTCTGGTTGCGATTATGTAAAACAGTGACTGCGTTTCAGGGAGATTGAGGTGGTCTTCTGCATTTACACTAGGTAGAGGAACAATGTAAATCTCAGTATTTGAGCTAAAGGAATTTATAATGTGTCAAGAGTTAAAAAGGGAAAGTGATCAGCCCTACTCAAAAGAAAAGAAAGGAGAGTCTAGGGAGAGAAAAGAAAAGCAAGTAGGGCAACTTCCTGTTCCCTTGTCTGTAGTCGATTAGGAGAGAAACACAAGGAAAGGATCTTTCATAATGTGAGTAGGAACTAAGGGAGGGCAGATCAGGAAGTCAATTGTAGAATGAAGAAGTAAATTGTTAGTTGCTAGCTCCTTACTCTTTCTCCCTTATCCTTCAATTCGTAGGAGGATAAGGATGGTGGGTCTGGAGTCCCTTCCAGTCATTTTTTCCCTTCTTCACTCAAACTCCCTAATGAGATGTAAGCCTATCCTCCTCCATTTTGCCTTCCCTTTCTCTCCAAGCCCCTCCATTTAAGCAGATTGATGGGGAAAATAGGGGTTGTTTGGCTTCTCTATACTACCTTCTATTTCAATTCATTTTTTTATTGAAAAGAAAATAAGTAACCTTTCAGAAGTAGCATACTAAAGTTATGGTATAAGTAGCCCACTCCCCGCCTTTGCAAGTTAATTTTTATAATCACTAAATGCCAGCACTCCTACTTAGTTAAAGTTGGAGGCCAATAAAGCTTACACATTGGATTTACACTTTTGGGGCCATGTCGGATCCTTATCAATGTACTTTTATATGGGTTCACCTACTTAAATCTACTGAGTAGACCATTTCAATCTTCAGGGAAGATGCTGACGTCATTCTTACATAATAATTAGCAGTAGGCATTAATGTAGATAATGAGAGAAATTAATTCTCTATATTTTATCCTCAACAATTGTAAAGTTAAGGATACATTAGTTGGTCTTTGACATTCTATCTATGAAGCATGGAAACACCATCAGTCACAGATATGTCACAGATAGGGCTAGATACGTGTTGCACACGTCAGATTGTGTGTATGATTTTTAATAATTTTTTGTGCTGGATACGTTAAACATCAATTAAGCACATGCAAAGATAAATTCTCTAACTAGTTCATGCGTGGATGCAAAACATTTACCTAAGCCTATGGCTTGGGAACTTCCTAACTTAGATTGGGAGATGAGAGACTGCTATGTATCCTAACCAAATTAAATTTTTTCCCTGACAAATTGAAAGTAATTTGATCCATAGTGGGGAAATGTCATGCATGCTGCTGTCTCTGTTTTGTGTCCAACAGTGGATGTGTGGGTCGGTAGCGAGGTTTTGGGTCACTGATGAAGGGGTTTTCCTAAAGGAGATCCAAGACAGTTGGGCAGTTTATTGTTAACTATGCCTTTTCTGCTGTGTTTGAAGGAGAGGAATAGGCAAAGATTGAGGGGCTGGAGTTTCCAATTCGTAAGTGTAAGCATATCTGTTTAAGTTCTTTGTTTTATTATTTGGTTTTCAGGGATGGTATAGGAGTATACTTTCCCCGTGATTACTTTATTGATTTCTTATATGCAGTATTTGTACTGGGCTGGGGTTCTGAGAACTATTTTCTTATTTGCATCATCTTTGTTAGCTTTTGATCCCCAACTTTGAGGACATGTCACTGTATGTTGACTTCACTCTTTTTGGCTGGCTCAGCACTGGAACCTCACAGATAGAGGATGTTGTCACAGAGAATGATCTGGAACGCCTATTGCATCTTCTTGAAAGCAAGGATGGAGAAATGGGGTGGCAAAGTATGATGGAACGCTCCACCTCAAACTTGGCATACCAAGCTTGGCGCCATGAGCCTGAGGTACAAATTGACCTTGACTTTGAAAGATGTGTATTTTCTATATGCTGGAAAAGACAGTGACAATTACCTGCACATATATTGGCTTTGTTTGATTCATGTCATTATCTTTCAAATGCTGGAAAAGTGTTTCCAAATCTTGGCATTTGCAGTTTAGTTTACTGCTTAAGAGTTTTCTAATAGTCATAGGGACATCAGATTTGTAATTGACTCTTCCAAAGAAGCAAAAGACTATTATTAAACATAATGTGATTTGGGTATGGTTAGAGGATAATAATCACAACTTATGCATGCATCCAGTTGGTTTTTCTGCAGAAAACAAGATGGAGTGCATACCTAGGTGGACTGAGTAACAACACTATATTCTCCAAATGCTTTTGTTTTGTTACAGAGACATAAGATGAGGGAAGTTCCTGTGCTGAGCAGCGATGTTTATGCTGCTTTCTCACTGTAGGGGAGGAAAATGGAACAACTTTATTCCTTAGTCTTACCATTTATGGATTGCTGGGGGATACCTGTTGCTTATGCCTTATGTTTGGTTTGTGGCCAACTTACTATAAGAACTTCAGACTTTTTCTTTTCTTTTCTTTTTCCCATTTTTTTTTCCAATTTGGAAATTGCAAAATATCACAGCAAGCATGTGCTGGAACATCTGGTTCAGGGATGCCTGATGGCTTTATTAGTATTTATAATATACTTTTTAACTTAATTTTCTGAAACCCTTCCCATTTGTGTAATCTAGTAGGAATTCAGGTCTTCCTTCCCATTCTCTTTGTTGCTTAAAAATTGTATGCATCAAAACCTGACAGTGCATCTTGTTCATCAGACGGGGCCTGTAGTGTACCGTAGCAGAACTGTCTTTGAGGATGCAACTCCAGAGCTGGTTAGAGATTTCTTTTGGGATGATGAGTTTCGCACTAAATGGGATCCTATGCTTGTATACTTCAAAATATTGGAGGAATGTCCTCATACAGGGACGATGATTGTCCACTGGATAAAAAAGGTATTCTTGAACATATGCACCATGTATCGATGTAAATGGGTTTGTCTTTGATACCTCTTGTTCCAACAGTACACGGTTTGATACGTTGGTGTGTTCCTCTATGCAGTTCCCCTTTTTCTGCAGTGATCGCGAATATATCATTGGTCGAAGAATATGGGAAGATGGAAAGACGTATTATTGTGTGACAAAGGTATTAATTTTTTAAGCTTTTAAGTTTGTAACATCTGTCCCTACTCTAAGCAGTAGTTTCCACAGCTGCATGAATAGGCAAAAGGCATTGTGAGGGTGCAACAGCTCCACAGAATGAGTTGCTTTAGATATGACTATGAATACATCATCTAATTGTGTAGGTTATTGAGTCTTATCAAAATCAGTTTCAAGAATGAGAAACCCACAATACTTAAGGGCAATATTAAGATGACAGTTACACGGATGCATATTCAATGAAGATGAACATGACTTGGGCAAATTGGTTTCAGTTGGGAGAATCTGAATAACCTTTTTTTCACTTCGTGCGTGTTGTTTTTTTCCCCCTTTTGCCAATTCAACCGATCCATGGGCCATTGAGAGCCTGATCCTCGTCCACTAGTCCATAAAAGATGCTAAACAAAAAGGAACAACATCCCTCATCCAAAAGAACAGGGAAATGAGAATAATTCCCTCTACAGTATGAATAAGGCTTTTTCTTTTGGTTGTTAGGGTTACCCGCCTTTGTGTGCTATAATTGGCCATTGTCTTTACTTATCAAATTATAAAATAAAAAAAAGAAGGAGCTATGTAGTCAAGTCTACATGTTTGTATGTTTTTACTTCTATCTTTTAAGATGATGAACTTGTATGCTTGAGATTTTAATTTTTGATGCTGGGATGGCCATTTTGGATTACTTTATATATATATATATATATATATTTATATGCATATATAAAATTTCATGTATTCTAATGGAAGAATAGTGATCTAACGACTCGAACTCATAGCCATTTGACTGTTTGTGAGATTGAAATTACTTGAAAGCAATAGAATTAGGATATTCTAACATATTATGCTTTTACACATGGAATGATACTGTTGGTGCTTTATATTTGGTTTTATCTTCAATTAGGCATTCATTTTAATTTTATAAAAGAAAAACAATATCCTCATTAGTTTTTGAACCACTCAACAAGTGTCAATTTCAATTACTTGGCATTGGCTAGTATGGATGTGACTTCCTCGGTTGGCTCTGTGTTAATGTAGTTGATAATATTGTTTTTATTGTAATATAATTAACATATAACATGCATGTAGAACTAAACATTGTATGTGCCCAAGGGTTAGGTCTGTCCCCACGGTACCCAACACCTTAGATTATCAGGATCAGCCCTGGGTGATGTCCCTTTCACAATATCTAAAGCCCACTTCATTTTTGGGCGTGGTATTTGTAGCATTTGGTTACAGCAGCTCAGTTATTTTGTTGTTGATGTTGTTATTATTATTATGTATTAAAATTTATTATTATTATTTGGTTGATGCAGCTCAGGTTTTATTTTTCAGTTAAGAAAAATATGCTGTGCCTTGTAGTACACTGTTTTTCTTTGGAAAATAAATTTCATCCTAATGTGGGGACAACGTTTGATTTTTATTCTTTTAATTTTTTATTGTTTATTTATTTGTTAAATTTTTTGCACATGCCTCATGCATATCAATGGTTGGCGTATGTACTATGGCTCTTAAGATGCAGCTTTGTAATATTGTAGGGGGTGCAATATCCAACTTTGCAGAGGCGTGACAAGCCTAGGCGCGTTGATCTTTATTTTTCAAGCTGGGTTATCAAACCCTGTAAGCATTGTCAAACAATCATGCGATCCTTAGGACTCTTTCATGGTTAGTTTCTAACTATAATTCATTGTTATTATCTCTTGACTGGTGTATTTTCATACTTGATGTAGTGCAATCTCGTAGAGGAGATGGACACTTGTCTGCCTGTGAGGTGACTCTCATACACTATGAAGACATGGGAATCCCCAAGGACGTGGCGAAGTTGGGAGTCCGTCATGGGATGTGGGGAACGGTAAAGAAGTTGCACTCTGGCTTTAGAGCATATCAGCAAGCAAGGAAATCGGATGCCCCACTGTCGAGAAGCTCACTGATGGCAAGAATTACCACGAAGATTTCATCTGAAGAAAATACCGATTCTTTGGAGCCAGCGTCTGGTGAAGCTGAAGAGAATGATGACGCCATGGATATACAGAGACCTGCAAATTCTGGTGGCTTTGATTGGAAATGGGTGGTTATAAGTGGTGCTGCGGCTCTGGTTTTTGGACTTCATACTGGTGTGATCGGAAAAGCCTTGTTACTTGGGGCAGGGCAGAGAGGGCGGAGAGTTGCTCGGAGGTGAGAGACAATCCATTTAGAGTTGTATTTCTTCCTTTTTTTAAGGGTCTGCGAGAACCTAATTTGCGTATTAATGTTTCCAATTGTCAGTAATGTAGATCAATTCATTGTTAATTTTTCACTCTTAAGGGGGTGGAAATGAAAAGAATACAATAACTATCGGTTGGAACCATAGAGTCCATTTTCCGTCATTATATTTGCACGTTCAATGGCATACTTTTGGAGAGTTAATAATGACGGTAACAATAGTGTTTATAGCTATGGAGATGCGCAAGCGCCTCCACGATCCCTTAGGGATAAGGAATCCATATTTGGAAACCTACAATTCGGCGTGTGTATTATTTGTGATTTCCTTTACGAATTGCTTCAACCTGTTGGGGGGAAATTTTTAATTTCATTGGCAAGCAAATCGGAATTCCTCATTGTCCGCAACATTCTTTCCCATCTCCCTCCCCTCTCCTATTTGGTACCTGTTGTTTCCTTCTGGCCAAATGACAGAAAGTTGACTGGCTTGCCCATGCTTCATACGCTCAACGTTGAAACCCCGACTTCTGTCAGACAATACTCCGAATGTCTGAGGCCCTGCTCCATGTGGGTTACTCATATGGAAAGATGAATTTAAGTGGTGATCCATGTTTTTCTTTTCAATTAATGCCAATTTTCTCCTTTTGCCCATAATTGCTGGGACACTCATTGAGAAGGAAAACGCACATTTTCAATGCGGGTACTAAACTCGTTTAAAAAGTTTGGAGAACTATTAAGTTCTCCTATTGCTTAATCATTTTCTCGCTCCTCAGCTTCTAATGATTATCATGTTGATGTAGTACAAACGGCAAATGATATGTAGTCATGAGTGTATTAAATCTTAATTATCAAGATATCATCTTGTTTTAGGTGAAATTTTTAATTTTAAACTCAAAACTCCTAATGATTAGGATTTGTGATTATATGACTCTAATTTGTCGATGCATTATATTATATCAGCATGATGATGTTGTAGACTACAGATCTCTGTAAATATAAGGGTTATTCAATTAGGGTGCATGTTTTCCACAGATAAAAGACATGGAATGGACTATTTATTTGGTTCGCATATGGAGTTGGGAGAAGCAATATCTCACACATGCACAGTATTAAATAATCCTTTGGGAGTTACAGGCAGTCCGAGAATTTGGAATTGGGGGCTAAGTCACAAAATTACTCTGTTGCAGATTTTTAATACTCCTATCCCAAAAAACAAAAGCCACCTTAGTCTTTTTATTTTTCATAATTTATTTTATTATTTGTTTTTGCATAATTTAGATCGTTACATTTAATTAGGGTATGGATGCTTTACAATGACACCGAACATATTTACTTCAAAAAAAAAAGAAAACCCGTCTTCTCTTAAGTACACAAATTTTTATAGGTTTCAGTTACTGGGTTCTCTGCAAAATTCCTTTTTATTTTATTACACTTCCTTTTGCTCTTTCTCCAAATATTTTTTGGTTATTGGCTTTTGACCATGGAGTATAGCTTCTCATCCCGACTTAAACTTTTCTTGATTTTTTAAACTCCATTAAACATCTCATGGGTGCATTACGAATCCTTACACACTAAAACAACTGCCATTATTAATATCACATTTAACCAATACACGGCGCTTTCAAAGTTTTTAAAATTCTCTTTAGCCCCTCTCATACCCATTGCTAGGTTAGTAGCACTGCATGCAAGCAAGCAAGCCGCCCAGCCGCTTTCTACTTAGAAAGCAATAGCCAGTTTGAAACATGAGGATACACATTTTCACATGGAGCTTTGGGATTTGATATTCATTGAGAATATAAATAATTAAGTTATACATCTCTCTAGTAATTTAAGTTTATGAGTCACCACCCTAGATGGTCTAGATTATCCATGTAAACATTGACATATAATGTTATGTTTCCTGAACTCGGATACGATGAGATTAGTTACTATGTGAGTAGTTACCACTTGATTATCATTCAATACAATAACAATTATTATAAAATATGATCACATATATAGATCACATTTTGTGATAATTATGAGTTACATTTGTAATAACTGAACTCATTTGTAGTAAGTGAGGCTTACATTTGTGGTAACCATATGTTACATTTGTAGTAATTGCTTCTATACTGAAAACACCTCGATTTGTTTAAAGATTCCAATCCAACAATCAAATTTTTTTCTACTTTTGATCCAAGGACTAAGATTTTGTACGGTACATTACTATGAAAAACCGTTCACGGTATTGGAGAAAAATCCAAGCAACGAAGTGGCCATTCTCTTTAGGAAGCATCACAAACACCAATCTCATCAACTCATCAAAAGACCTTTTATTTTGAAAGAAAAAACTTTAGTTGTGGATTTTTCCACAAAAGGTTAACGCATGGTTCATGTTTTATGTGCTATCTCTGTGGATGACAAAGCTTGAAAGAGACTCCCACTTTGTTACAACTATAGATGATGCTATTGAAAGAGCATTGGGTGGTTGGCACAAGTTTGAGATTGGACCAGTACCCTAATCCTAACAAAAATGAAATGGATTATATGAAAAAGGTGGGAGCCACTTGTGCAAGCATCAGCTTCCTTCAAATTGTCAACTTGCTCATCATCAATTTTGTTTGTTCCAAAGCTTTCCATTTCATGCAAATCTCGGTTTTTTCACCAAAGTACAGCAAATTTTGATATTTATTTTTCAAAGAAAAGATTTTGAAAATTTAATTCCAAAACAAGATAAAGCGGGGTCATGAATCACACTTTTGGGTAAAGCAGGATCGTGACCCACGCTTGACCTTTTTTATCCATGTGGAATGTCTATGCAGTTTGCATGGCAGAAAAAGCAATGTAATGAGTGGCTGCTAATCACTGTTTATCAGCAACTGCTCTTTTCATATTTCATACATTTATACATTTTATTTATTCATTTATACATTATTATTTTAAAATGTCAATTAAATGATTTATTAAGATATTCAATGAAAAATATAGTATTTTTGTTTTTTTGCAAGTAAATAAATTTTAAAATATCTACTAAAAAAGAGATCATGAAATTTTAAGAGATCTACTAAATTTTAACAATTTTTATTAATTTACCCTAACCCAAACCTTAACCCTAGCAACCCTAGCTAATGCCCTAACCCTAACCAACCCAAACCCTAACCCTAGCAACCTACCAATGCCCTAACCGTAGCCCTAACCCTAACCAACCCAAAGCCTAACTCAACCCCTAACCCTAGCCATAACCCTAACCAACACCCAACCCTAGCAACCCAAACCCTAACCTTAATGCTAGTTAGCATCCTCATAAACCTAACTCTAGTTAAACCTAGACGCAGTAGAATCTAGGTTAGCATTATTATGAACTAACCTAGTTTAACCTATTTAAAACTAACCCTAGTTTAACCTAGTAACCTAACCCTAGTTTAACTCTTGTTAGCAATCCCGCAAGATGTGGTTTAAACCTAACCCTAGTTTAATTGTAGTTATAACCCTAGTTTAACTATAGTTATAGCTAACCCTAGTTTAACCTTATTTCAACCTTAGTTTAATCCTAGTTAAACTAGGACATAGTTAACCCTAACCCTAGTTTAACTCTACGGTTTATGATATTTTATAGTCATGGCTACATACAACTTATCCCATAATAAAGTTACGATACTATACGACGTTTACTGAAAATTTAGATAAAACAAAATTTAAAAAATTTAGACAACATAATTTTGAAAACAATGACAAACATATAATAAACTGGGAAACGAGGTGCAAACAAGTTTGAATTAAAAGTACAAGTGCTTGAAAGATAAGTCAGGCTCCGAAATCATTGATTTGCCACGCATCAACATGCTTCTAGGTAAAGGGTTTACAAAGTTGTCACCATTGTCATTTTCAAAATCTAATAGCTCAGGGTTCAAAACCAACAGTTCATCTTGTAGGATCTCTATTATGCCAACATTTGGATCTACATGATCTGTCCTCACATGTTTGATGTAGTGGAACATATCCAATCTCCCTTGCATCTGTTCGATCTCATATTCAAGTCGGTTTATGACTCATGGATCGTCGATTGACTTGTCCATGCACAATTTAGCTGAACGTGATTTTGGAACTAGTAGTTGATGCCATTTGCAGTATATTTCATTCTCGCACCGGCGTTCGTACAAGTCCAACCATTTTAGATTGTTTTCACTAATAATGACTCCGCGTGGTGATCGGTCCTACTATCGAGCCACTATAATGTGTCCCGTATATTACAATGATTGGTCCAGAAGAATCATTTTGTTTTCAAACTCACGTTTACGATACTGTGATGGGCAAATTACGTGTGCCTACTATGGCACCATTATAACCCTCAGAATTGTTAGTCGTGGTGATCCCCCAACAAAACCCACCATCGTAGGCCAATGTCCACTTACTGGCACCCTCCTCCATTAATTCTTCATGACATAGTTTAGATATCCTTCGTATTTTATCCATTATTTTGTTCCACTTTCGCACTTAATGAGTGGTGCCAGCAGCCCACACCAAGTCCTTGACCTTTATCTTACTGTAGTTCTTATGGTAGTTACTGTGAAAGTGTCGAAGGCAGTACATGTGAAAACCGGGGGGTTGACCATATTTAGGATTTTTCCTTTCCTGCTCAACGGCATTTAGTAGGCCCGTGTTGCAGTCTGAAATTATAATGACCCATTCCCTACCAGAGACAACATAGTGTCTGAGCAAGTATATGAACCATGACCAGTTACGAGCATCCTCAACCTCGATAATGAAAAAAGCTAGGGAAAAAGTTATACCTCTCGTAGTGATCCCGACAGCTATAAGTATAACACCCTTGTATTTTCCACAAAGGTGGGTGGCATTAACCAATATGATTGGCAAATTGTACTTCAAACCCTCAATACAAAGGCCTAATGCCTAAAATACTCAATCAAACTCGACTAAGTGACCTACGTCCTCAGGAAAGCTTTCAAGAATTTGGATTGTTCTAGGGTTTCTTGACTGCAATGTCAACAGATACCTAAGAAGCTTTGTGAACAACTCTTTTCATTTCCCGAATATCTGCTTTATGGCTTTTGTTCTTGCTTGTCAAGCTTTCTTATAAGAGCTTGTGTGGCGGTGATGAGTGTGGCGGTGATGTGTTGTGACATCTTCAATAATCGACGTGATCTTTCAGTCCGGATCTTTCTGTGCAAAAATAACACAGTTCAAATACATTACACGAAATGCTTATATGACAAACTAATCAATTTTTGTGACTAAGTCCGCATGGAAATGCAACTCACTGTAACTTGTGACATGATAACGTGTACTATGAAGTTCGCGTCTAGATTATGATGGTCCATGTTAGGCATCCCAGACAAGCAGGTATGAGGGCTAGGGTATTCATAACCTTCCGAATCTCATGCTTCTTTTTATAAGCACGAAGCATCCAAGAGTAATCGTGTGCACACTAAACTTTCTACAATTTCATAGTTAATTCGATAACCAAATACTCCTTGTTATTGTGCAAGTGATACGCCTTGCATGTATTTTTCAAAGCTACCTTATCATTAAACAATATCCCTATTTGAAAATTTAGATTGTCAACATCCCATACCGAACCACGACAAAACTCATTCTTGCTCGGTACTGGTGCATCGCAACCTTCTAGCAATGTGGTGAAGTAAGGAACCGAGTTCCCTTCTTGTTATTGAACATCATTATTGGAATCGTTAATCAGAGTGTCATCAACATCTTTATCTGATTGATCCGACTAAATACTCAGAGACCTTACATTCATATCAAAATCCATAGGCATGGACCGGTGGCCGGATTCAATTATACACTGTACTAAATCCGTACCTTGCCTATGTCCCATGGTAGGCCATTCTGAAGGACCAGCGGTGTCTACCGTAGTTTGAAGTGTTGACATACTACTCGACCCAATGCCACCATCTGCAAACAAACCATGGCGGCCACTTTGTTGCGTGTTGCAGAAATGAAACAGACTACCATATTGGTCCAATTGGAGTGAATCTGACATAGAATGACTTAGAGCTTTGCTCATTTCATATGCCATATGTATGTTATTGTGGCCTACATTCTCCTGCCCTAATGTCAACATTGTTGAGAAATTCCTTATCGTTGTCGTATCACCCTCATTCGTTAATATTCGACCATACCCATGAATGCACATTCGATCCATTGCACAATCCACATCAACTTTTGCGTTCTCTATCTGAATGTAAAGCTCGATGCATTCTATCTAATGTTCTTTTTGCGGAAGCCATAGGGTAATTTGCAATGTTCAGTCATCATTGATAAAAAATTTCTTATATTTGACCGAGCCCCCTTTAGCACTGTATGGAAATATGCATGTGAATTTCAACCTTATATTTTCTTCATCCTTGGCAACCATAGGCATTATCATGTCTTGTAGTTCAGACAGTTTGCATTCCAATGGTATACTGCAACATGTCTAGCAATCCATGTTATACACTATCCCTTTTTCATGATCTTTCATTATTTCTTCACCCTAATAAATCATTACCAATGTCTCATCCATTTTTCTTCTGGTTTGGTACAAAACGAATTAACACATCATACGCCATATACAAAATCAAAAACTTAGCACAATTTATTGGGTTAGGTTTACCTAGGGTTAGGTTGATATGCGGTTTGCTATTTACAGGTAAGGTTGTCCTAAGGTTAGGTTTACCTATGGTTAGGTTGGGTTAGGTTAACTTAGGTTTAGCTTCACCTAGGGTTAGGTTAGATTAGGTTAACCTGGGGTCAGATTTAGGGTTCACTAACTAAAGTTAGGTTCACCTATAGTTTACTAACTAGGGTTAGGTAAAGTCATGGTTATGTTGAATTAGGGTTCACTAACTAGGGTTAAGTTAATCTACGATTAAGTTGATCTAGGTTTAGGGTTTACTAATTACGATTAGATTAACCTACGGGTTAGTTTTAGGGTTAGGTGTAGCCTTTACTAACTAAGGTTAGTTTAATAATTACATCAATTTATTTTGTTAAGTTAATAAATAAACTAAATATTTTTACAATTTAAATTGTTAAATAAATAACCAATTTATTATAAATTGATAAAAAAAATATTAAAAATCTTAGTAGTTCTTTTAAAATTACATGATCTCTTTTTTAGTAGATATTTTAAAAATGATCTACTTACAAAAACGAAAATACTAAAATTTCACTAAATATCTTAATAAATTATTCAATTAACATTGTTAAAAACTATAATTTATTTTCAAAATAGAGATAATAATTTTACATTTAAAATGAATAAATATATAGATTACTAACAAAATAATAAATTCACTACGTCTCTTAAAAAATTTAGTGGTTCTCTTAAAATACACTAATCTATTTTTTTAGAGTTTATCCTAAAAATTATTTACTTGCAAAGCGAAATTACTATAGTTTTTGTGAATAGCTTTGTAATTTTTACAATTTAATTTGTTATATCAATAAACAAACAAAATAAAAATTTTAAGATCTATTTTACTCACTCACATAATAGTAAATCTTTTTCAACCATGACATATTTTGAAGGCCATCATAAAATAACTAATGTTTTTACTAGGTCTCTTAAACAAATATTTGTACAGTTAATTATAAACAAATATTTTTATTTATACAGAAGAAATTACTATATTTAACCAAGAGAGTTTTACAATTATTTTTACTATGTCTCTTAAAAAATATTTATTTAACAACGAATTTAGTAAATTTAACCGAGATTTTTACATTTTAAATGGGTTATTAAACAAGTATTTTAAAAATTATAAATTAGTTTACAAGGACATGATAATGACGAGACCACATATATTGAAGAAATCACACAACATAAAATAAATAAATAAATTATATATATTAAACAAATACACTAACATGAACAAACAACACATATTAAAATTCCTATGAATTGTAAACAATGTTTTATAATCCAATCTTCCACCTACTTACCATCTATATATATATATATATATATCACTATTATATATCTAAACATCTTATATAGATATATATATATATACACAATGTACAGTCTGTAGATTGTGAACAATACATGAACACTTAAATGTGAAATATAATAAACACTTAAAATAGGGAAGAAGATTGAGGAATTGATGGACAAAGAGGGTTGTTGGAGGTTGGAGGAAAAGGGGTGTTGGGGCTGCTACGGCAAGGGAAGGGAAGGGGAAACAAGGGATGAAGCTGCTGGGGAAAGGGGAGCAGCTGGGCGGATTTAACAAGAGAAGCGTGGTCAAGGACCACGCTTCAGCTTTTCAACAGCGCAGGCTTTACAGGCTTTTTACAGTGACATCAGACCTGGAAAAGAAAAGGTGAAGCGTAGATGATGATTCTATTTTACCAAAAAACGTGGTTCATGGCTTCGCTTTATCTTGTTTGGAGATTAAAATTTTTAATTTTTTTTTATAAAATAAATATCAAAATTTACTATACTTTAGTATTAAAAAAAAAACCGCCAATCTCAAGCGTTCACAAAACAGAGGAGTATAATTCATGAATTGTTTCTTGTCATTTCAAATGATGGGGCCTTTGAGTATAATTCTATTGTGAGATTTTTTTAATAGTGAGGTAAAAGTCATGTATAGTGTACAGGACTCTTGTTTTATACCAGTGCCATTTTCATTACTAAAACTAAAACTTATGGCAGTGGTCATGAACTGAGAGTTCAGTATACTTGTCTAAGTTTGTTCATAAATTATAGATATTGTAAATTTTTTGTAAACTCGATTAGTTTAGTAAGTGCATTTAAAAATTATTTTTAAAACTCAATTCTATTTAAAATATATAAAATAATATATTTGAATATTATATAATTAAATTTTATATTATTTAATATTATTTTAAAAATTATAAATTTTTAAATAATTTATATTAATATTATTTCATATAATTTTTCTTTGCAGATCGAACCCGTCCGGCTAATGTACAGTAGGGTCTGAGACTAGAAAAGATCATAGCAATCTATGAAAGAGTTTGATTCCTGTGAGTCGTACCTGCACCCTAGCATTGCGGAGGATACACGCTAGCCATCGCGTCAGATGAGCTGTATTATCCTAAATGGCATGGCTTATTATGATGTGCATATATTCCTCCCTCTCGAGACCAATCAAATATGTGCCAGTTGGCGCAATGCAATTAATTAAGATTAGAATAAAGTTCTTGTTAACACGTGTTTTTAGGACACATTTTAAATATATTTTACTTGATTATATAAATATTAAAATTTATATTTTTATAATTTTTAACACTAAAAATATAATTATCAACATTATATATAATTAGACAAAGTATACTTAAAATGTATCCTTAAAGTACATATTAGCATTTAACTTAAAATAATATCTTTATTTATTTTTTTTCTTTTCCTTTATAGCATGTTTAGGTCATTACTATTTGCTTGAGCTCGTGCAAGACTATTAATTAGGCAAGCTTATTAGTTGAATTCATACATTATCTAAATAATGATTATCAATAAGGGGTGTGGGTTTCATTAATTGAATTTTACTTTGTCTTATTCATCTCATATTAGATCCACTTAATTCATGAGAGAAGGTGAAAAAAAAATTGGGTTTGGACTGAAAATTCATAGTCACAGTTGGGATTCAGGTGAAACATGAATAATAGTTACTCGAATGTAAAGTTTTAAGAAATACTTAGAAGAAAATCAAAGAACTTACGATAGATGGTTCTGTTTGTGTTCTTGAACTTAAAACTTTCTTTGTATCTACTTAACCGTTTCCCCTTCAGTAATCCATAAATAATCTTCGTTTCTGTCCAAAATTATTCTATTAAAGACACTATTATACCACGTTTGCTTCAAAAAATAAGGTCGTCAGATTGAATCAGTAATTTCAGATGTGATCTTATCCCACGTTTGATTGCATCAAACAATAAGTTCACAATAAACAAATCAAGTTAGTTCTCTTATCTCACATACATAGAACTATTTAATCTTAAGAAGAGGTGGAATAAACAAATTAGAAAATCATGATTGGAGGTGGGACAGTTCAAAAAATCGACCAACCGATCCGACCCAATCCAATTGTTATAAGTGGATGACAAGTGAATTTTGACCAAATCAAATATTTTCGATTCAAATATTGGAGTTTTTATTTCTCTACCCAACCTAACCAAATCCCAACATGAACCAAAATAACCCGATTATCCATTAAGTTAAAATTGATTTCAAAACTTTTTAACCCAATGTAATCGGTTCGATGATAAGTGACTCAAACCAAATCTAAACTGACCCGTGAATGTGACGTTACATATTCTCTTATCGCATCCTGCTAAACAAATGTCAGCGTTACCATGCAACTCACATAAAATCTTCGGTTCGAAATTTCCCACATGGGCCACCTCCAAAAGGATCACGTGATATAGTTTTCCTCCACTAAACATTGACAATAATTTTAGTTACATCGTATTCAACAATTAAATCATTCTCTAATGTCAAATGAATCTCCTTTTTTTGGTAGTTTAGGAGGTTGTTAGTATATATATAATATAATAGCTGTGAGTTTTTTATTGTTTTCTTTTGAATCCAAAAGCACCTGCATGATCCCATTGTGGGCACATATGGTCTTAGTTGGGCAGGGACGGGTTAGGTTAAGACCGATAAATTTTTAATTGAAAAAGTGCACCTCATATATTATTTTAACCTTGTAATGAGTTGAATATTTTTATCTCATTTAAATTGTTCGGCCTCAAATTAAGAAAAACTACATCTACACAATATTAGAATAAAAATAATTTTTAAAAAATAAAATAGTACAAATTCTACTAACATAAACATAGTACAAAATTAAGAAAGATCACAAAAAACAAAAAGTAATAGTTTGTACTAGTAAATATAATAATTATATTTAAAATATGAGTTTTGTTAATATGTATCTTAAGGGCACATTTTAAGCCTGATTTATCTGATTGTACAAAGAGTTAGAACTTATATTTTCAATAAAAATTATGAAAACACAAATTTTAATATTTTGTACAATCAAACAAAATAAATTTAAAATGTGCCCTTAAAACACGTGTTAGCATTTATTTTAAAATATTACACAATATAATCAATACCGGTTCAAAACTGAATAACCAAAACCCTGTCTCTTTCAAACCAACCTCCGTCTTAAACCTGCTTCCGATTGTAACTTTACCTCATTTCTAACTCATTTATTCATGCTCGGAATTTGTACCATTAGACGCATTTCAAGTCAAATTACACCCTTTATCAGAACAGATATATAACACAACTCTGTTATCTGTGTCAGTGGCTTGCATTTCCCCACGTGGCGGCTTGTCAACCACTAGTCTCATAAAACTGTGTAAAGCTCAGAGCTTCTACACGTCCGTCGTATCAAGACGGCATTAAAGATAGCAGTCACTCGACAAACTGAAACCCTCTCTCTCTCTCTCTCTCTCTCTCTCTCTCCTGTTCATTGTTTCGTGTTAATTGCCTCTTTTGGGGAGTGCTTGGTTTTCTTGACTCTCTAGTGCTGTGTCCGTTGTAAAGGAATGGTAAGTGAAAGGTTTGATTATTAAACAGAGCAAAATTCTATGGATTTAAGGGTCAAAAGGTATGTGGGTCTCCTTTAACCACTTTTATCTATAATGGGTATCCCTTTGTTTAGAATATGAAGGTACTTTCTTTGCAAATTTCCTCTGATTGGTTCCCGAGAAAATGTAGAAAAATGAAAGAAAATGGATTCTGAATCCTATGTTTCTCATGATTTGGAGCTCAAATTACATAACCTTCATGTACAGACTTTTTTTTTGAGGTATTTTTGTTTTGAGTTTGTTTATTTATTTATTTTTGGATGTGGATGGTTATTCATTTTTTTTTACCTCGTTTTCTCAGCAACCAAACGGATGGTGTTGCGTAGTTACATACCACATGATAGATGACTCAGATTATTTTTTGCTGCTAATTGTACTAGGATTTTCTTATTGAGTAAGAACTACCGAACTAGGAAGCAATCACTCGTGTTTCATAACTTTTATCCTAAAATAATATTTAATAAACTACAGCAAAAATAACAAGAAAATAATTTTTGTTTGAGAGAGAGAGGAGAAAATAGTTTAAGTTTTATTGTACTATGAAGGGTTCTACATTAATTGCTCATAAACCCAACTTCGGATTTATGGAGTCCGGTAGTGAGCTTTTAGAGAGAGAGAGAGAGAGAGAGAGAGAGAGAGAGAGAGAGAGGATAAATATTTAAGTTATATTGGACCATCAAAGTTCTACATTTAGTGCTCATAAACCCCAACTTCGGATTTATGCAGTCCCAAGTAGTGAGAGTTTTCAATTTATCAAACGAATTCTCAAGTTGTTCCACAACTACACGAGAGGTTTTCTTATTCAAATCGTCACTTCCTTTTCTACTTAGAATCCAAGAAATGCCATATCTGTATGAGCATACTTAGTTACACTGATATAACATTGGTTTGATGGGAGCCCTTCAAATGAAAACTGCATTACTAGAAGCAGGGGCGGGACCAGGTTTTTGTTTCTAGGGGTGCCAAAATTTGAAATATAAAATTTCACATATTGATATAGTTATATTGAGATATATGTGTGTGCATGTCCTTTTAATTGTTGGTGGTATGGTTTACATTAGAAGGCCCATTGACCGTTGATTTTGTTGGATCACAGAGTATATGAAAAAATTAGTAGAACCTAGAGTCCAGTATACAAAAAGGTAATGATATACAACTAAAAAATTCATACAAGATTTATGTACTTATTGATGTAGTTGAATAAAAGCCTTTCATTTTAATGTAAAACATATATTATGATGGCATTTAATTACAAAAAATGCAATCACCACATCATCTTGGTAGATTTTTTGTACAAATACTCTAGAAGAATAGTATTTTTCTATCCAAAAATTTTGATTTTGTTATAGGGTTAAGACTTTAAGAGGTGTGTTAAATTATGGAAGGTGCCAATAGAATAAATTTTTGTTGAAGCATAGTACATTACTCAATATGTAGAAGGGCTGCCAAAATGTCATGGCACCCCTCACTCATTGAGTGATTCCGCCCTAGACTAGAAGCCCTAAATTGATCTAAACTCAGAAATCCATGAATAGAAGAAGAGATAATAATGACTGAGCACAACTTTGAGAGTGCAATTTAAAATTCTGTGGGTTTGTGAATTAATGGACATTGTGCAATATTCTTGTTTTGTATGGTAAATACTCCATGGGACTTTCAGGTTACTCTTTTTGTTGCTCAACATGCTCCTTTAGGGCTGTGAAGCTTTTAAAGCTATTGTCCCAACCCTCCAAAGGGATTTACAAAGATGTTAGGCCCTCCATTCTCTTCATCAGGCAATGTTGATTAATACCCATTCCTTGATTATTATGCAAGTGCTCTTAAGGAATTGTGTTTTCTAGGCCTTCTGGCACATATTCGCTATATTGTCAAGAAGAGACTTGTAAATTGGTTGACCATGATCAAAAGTTAGTTCCCTCCGAAAGCTTCTTCCCGACATGAGGACGTCCAACATATTTAGTTTATTACTCACTTTTGTAGCTCTTCTAGTGTTGTATAGGCAATACCTGGGATGGTGATATCTAAACAGGTCACAAACTTCCTGGCTCAGATGGTATATAGTAGTACTAATCTGATGTTGGTTGGGTGACATTTTCAATTGACTACTTAAAAACCTCAGCTAATAGGAGGACGTAACTTTATTATGAACAAGGTGTTAGAAATTTAGGCCAATACCTTTTAGCACTGATACGATAGCTCTGACAGCTTCACCTTTTAGAGCAGTTTTTCCTTAAGATGGTAATGGAGCAGGAAGGTCCTTGACAATTCTAATACATGCTCCACACACAAGGATCTTGGCCACATGTTAGGGGGCATTTGATATATGTAAACTAAATTACGCTGCTTTCTAATAGCTTAAGGTTTTTAGGTGACTTGGTCGTTAACAAAAGCTTTAGAAGTGCCCGAAGCTGCAGACAACGAAGGGCTGGTGTGAAGGCAATGTGACATATAGGCTGTGGGGATGATGCAACCTCCCCGTCATGTGCTCTAGGTGTGGAAATCATAGGTCTGCCACTGGTTGGCACCCATCTAATCACCATAGCGTGTCATTTTCTTGTTACATGGGCTTTCAAAGTTCGGTGTATTTGTTGCCATGCGCTTTTGATTGTTGGAGACTCGTAAGGGGGTTATCCTTGCCGAAGGAGAACTGTTTTAGCCTAGAGCCAATGTAGTAGGATTGATTTTGTACCATAGGATTTATAAGCACTACAGCTTGTAAAGCACTATTTTCAAACATTTGGTGGCCGCTAATGTAGCTTGCAAAACACTGTTTCTGGTAATTCACGTCTTTCTTTAGACCCTTCAAAATGTTAGTTCCAGAACCTGCATAAGATTCAATTTTATAAGAAATAGATATATAAGGTATGACTATTATGACATGCATAATGCATTATGAAACATGACACTTTGTTCTTGTGAGTGGTAGTAAATTATAAGGCAGTTAGATACTTACTGGCTGATTGGATTCAAACTGGCAACCTGTAAGTACAAATATTACTGGTCAATTGTGAATTTTTTGGTGAATGTGCTTTCCCCCCTTCCCTTTTTCTCCTCTTCTCTTTACAATACACCTTACGTCATATTTTTCTTTTGGTGGATACAAGCATAGTTATCAAAACCAAACCGGACATCAAACCGGTGATGCTACTAGTTCACGGTTCATTGGTTCAACATGTGGTTCAATCGGTATTATAAATTAAATGTATTTTTATTTATTCATATATGTTTTGCTTTCAATATAATTTATATTGCAAAGTAAAACACGAGAGCTTAGGTAGAGTAGTGGTAAGTGTTGCTTAATTCTATCATTAGTTTCAAGTTCAACTCTTGGGAGTCACAAATACATCAAAATTTTTAAAAAGGATTAAAAAGTCAAAGTTGGTCAGTGATTTTTTTTAAAAACCAGCCGGTTGGTTCACTGATTTTTAAAAAAACCCCGCCGGTTCAACCCAATTCTAGTGCATTTCCGGTAAATTAGTTGAACCGGACGAGGTTCTGACAACTATGGATACAAGAGTTGCAGACAAATGTATAAAAGATGAATCATAATATAATAATTTATTTTGGTTAAAATGCTTAATCAGTAATGCAGATGAATGAAATATTCAGTGTTATTATCTTTCTAGGCATCCATTTTGACAACTTGGCTCTGCACACCATGGGTTAATATTAGCTGTGATTATTATCCAATAAGTTTTATGACAAATATGCTGATGTTTGCATGTGTCCCAGTGATGGAAATAGTTTAAAAAGTTTACATAGATCAACTGATGAGCATCAAAAGCGTTATGTATACTTTCTGGAGGTTCAAAGTATATCTCTTTGTTGTGCGGGTGCCTTCTGGACTGTGCTTTGAATTGAGGGGATTGGATGTCTTGCCTTGAGACAACTAATTCCCTCTATCTACTTATGTTTATCATCACTTGGCTTTATAAAACAATTGGTGCATAGATAGAGCTGGCTAGTTCACTTGAAATTAATGGGACTAGGTTTAGTAAGTCCTTGGCCAGTTTTGGGGGTTGAAACCAGATAAGCTAAATAATTTAATATATAAGCTGTATAATATGCTTGAGGGAAGAAATGCGCTCACGCTTGTCACTGAGTAGCTGTAATTTCTTGGTCGTTGAAATCTCTATGACAAATGTTCTCTAAATACTCAGTCAATGATATCGTTTTTCTCAACATGGGGGTTTAATAGTTTTCATACTTGTAAAGTTCTCACTATTCAATATCATGCTTCCATGTAGACACAAAATAATCATATGTTTTGTGTGGAAATGGTTTGTGAGTCTAGCACCATGGCAAAGACTGACTTGGTTTAATTTGGCATCTCAGAATTGTTTATCGAAGATAATTTTTAGCTGATGATGAATGTGGACAATGACAACGTGGAACCAGTGACTGATGTAGGATTGGCTCTCCTCTGTTCTAATCAAGCATTCAAACAAGATTGACCAACAATGCAGGTGCAGGTGTAAATGCAGCATCACTCGAATGCACTGATTGCAGCTTTGCTGAGAAAAAACCCTCTCTTTAAGAGAGAGCTGGTTTAATTAGGTCTCTTTAAAGCAGTGTAGGCATAATGCCAGTATTTGGATCGGATCATGGTTATCCTACAGGTATTGCTGCCTTTATTTGATATTTAGTTGCAAAACAATGAATATTTCATACTATCAGCTTCTGTATCTTTCTTCTAGTTTTCTTTTCCTTTTTGGGTTGAAAACCTGTTTCCTGGAACGTTGAAGACTCCTGTTTGGCAGGTGCTGGTGGTAGCATGGAGGAAATGAACTCAGTGGAGGGAGGATCAGTCTTACCTATTAATCCAAAGCAGGATAATGTAGCTGAAACTGGAAACAATGCAGGTGCATATATATACCAACTTTGTTTGGTCGTTTAGGTTCTCTAAACTCCTTTAGTGTGTGTTTATAGCATAATGGAACTGGTAATTCATTTAGTACAAACCTCTCGTGCTTCTAGTGAATGAATTTGATACCCGATGCATTTTAAAAATTCTTGGTCATGATACTGTGCTTCAAGCAGGAGAATTGTGAGATTCTTGTGCCATTTCCACCATCTGCCTGTCCTTTCCCTGATGCAGAATTTTGAAATATACGTTCTATTGAAGCAAATGGGGGCCTTATAGTTTTCCTTCATGCTTGACTTCTTATTTTAAGTGCTGGGTTTCTTGCAGGTTTAGAAAGCCAAAAGACAATAGATTTTCTACCACTCAGAACCCATGAGCCCGGAACTGACATGACACAACCTAATACGTTGTCCCGGGAATCCAATGAAGTAATAATGGCCAGTCCTAGTGCAAGAATCGGAGATGTTGCTAGTGGCAGTCAGATGCCGGGCTTAGAAGTTGCTTTGGCCTGTGAAGTTCATACTGTGAAACAGTGTGCAGCACCTCACGGTCCAGTGCCAAATTTATCATTAGGTGTTGAAGAAGAGAGCAAAGGTGAAATGAAGATGGATGATTCAACCAGTGCACCTCCTCTGGAAAAGCTGGAGTCCACTGCTGAAAATGATTTACATCTTCTGGGTGGTAAAGATGCCTGCAGGCAAAGTGAAGAGGGACTTCCAAGGGACAAATCTGTTCCACTTGGGGCTTCTCCCTCTAACAGCAAAATCTGTTTGGGTAGAAGGAAAGGCAAAGAAAAGGCTTTGTCAGATGGAGATGCTAATGAAAGAATGTCAAAAGATGAGGATGACAGCCATGAGAGTGTCGAAAGTTGTAACAGTGCCAGGATTTTTTCTACAGGAAAGAAGCGATGGGGCTTTGAACAACAATTGATTGTGGGGAGTAAAAGAATGAAGAAACAGATCGATGAAAGTCCTACTTCCACATCCTTTGTCAGGCAAGATAGCTCTTTCATGAATTGGATATCGAACATGGTGAAGGGCTTGAATAAATCCAATCAAGACGAGGATACCACTTTTGCTCCTACCCTTTCCCATCATAGTCACGGGCATAGGAGTCATGATCAGGAAATCGTCACATACAACAGAAACAATGATCCTGGGAGCAGAAATATGGGCTTCCAAACTATTTTTCAGTCCCTATACTGTTCCAACCCAAAGGAACAGGAAACTAGAATGTCAAAGGACAATTACCCAACAGGAGGATCTAGAGAACTGGTGCTGGATGACAAAACATGCGGTGTCAATATTACTCCCATAGCTTGCCGTGGTGAGAATAAAAACTTTTGCAACCAGTTTCTCCAATCAAGTGAGAAGGTTAATAAAAATGGAGCAGGCCCATCTGTCAAGCGAGAGACTTCGTCTGCAAATACTGCTACTGCTCCAGGAATCTGCAAGACAAATTCGAGTTATAATAAAAATTCAAGCAATATTGCATGTAGTAAGCTGAAATATGGAAGAAGCTCATCCTGTTCTTCTCTGGGTAAACGCAAGACTGACAGTGCAGAGAATGATTCTGACCCTACTGCTGCAAGGAAAGTGATTAATAACGTTGGTTACAGAAGTGATCCTCTTGGAAGCTTGTGGATTACTCGGTTTTCTCCAAAAACTCCTGGGCCCGTGTCAAATTTATATCATGGCCACCAGAATTCAAGTGAAACACTTGAGTGTTCTACTGATTGCACAAGGCCTATTCTTCATGGTCCTAATCGTGTTGATTTTCCCATTAAGCAGAGTAAAGAAGTGCAGGAGTGCTCAGCTGAAGACCCAGTAAATGTTGTGGGTAAAGAACTGCAGAGCTATTCTGCCAATTCCGAGGCTTCCTTTGGCTTCAAAAAGATCTATGGACATAATGATCAAAAGTCCATGTATAAATTGAATCCCATTCTACCTTCCCCAAAATACAAGAGTTCAGAGTCAATGGCCTCTATGTTTGCAAGCAGATTGGATGCCCTCAAACACATCAAACCATCGGATGCAAAAGACAATGCTACTCACGTATCAATAACCTGTTTCTATTGTGGCAGAGGTGGCCATGATTTACGCGATTGCTCGGAGATAATAGAAACTGAACGTGAGAATCTGATAAGAAGTATCAGTTCATCTGATGGAGCAGATGAATCTCGTTTGTGCATTCGATGCTTTCAGCACGATCATTGGGCTAGTTCATGTCCCATCGCATCCTTGATTAGACAACATCAATCAGAACATGCTGCATCTTTGCGTAATTGTTTCAGTGCTAGTAAAATGCAGCTTACAATAGGCGATGAAAGATATCCTAGGATGCAGGAAGCTCAGGAAAGTGATTCTCAAGTTGCTAATGCCCATACTAGTTGCGATGGGAAAAACTCTGAAGTGGGTGTTGATCTTAGTTCGAACTCAAAGTGGTATGAACTAATTTCCTCTGACAAAAGGATCTCATATCCTAATGAAGTTCAGACGCTTATTGCTTCAACTTCTGGGGTTAACATGTTAAAGAAGATCAGTTCTTTGCACAATTTGGTCGACAAGAAGTTTTCAGATGTGCCCAAAGGAGTGTTTGATGCTATACAGAAGCTTCGTTTGTCACGTATGGATATCCTCAAGTGAGTATAGCACCAACCAACCTATTGCTACATTTTATTTTTCATTACTCCTTTGACATAATTTGTCATATAGCATGCTGTTGAACTCCTTGAGCTGTTTAATGCAAATGCTCCTTCTTTGGAATTTTGCGGGACTTACTATTCATGAAAACAAACCAAGTGGAGTGGACACTACCATTTCTTTGTCTCTGTCATTTTGGATTTATCTTTTGACACAACTCCCATTACTACTTTCCAATGGCTGACTTTTTTTCTTCGCCGTGGCCTGTCAAGAGAGGAGTATACGGTAATTCATATCAATTTGATGTACTAGTCAAAATACCAACTAGAGTAGTCAACAAATTTATCAATTGTTTTCTATGATTGCCTAGAAATAAAAACAAAAAGGGAAAAAGAAAGGAAATTCATGGAAAAGAAAAATTCAAAAAAAAAAAAAACTCTTGTGCTCGTGAACTTTAAACCTGTGATAAAAGAAATAAAAGAGATTGGGAACTCGCCACAAACTGCAAGATGCACTTTAAGGGGCAGTTCTTCTACTTGTGGCTTCTACCTGTACATTGTAATTCTTAGTATGTCTGCTTCTCCCTCATTTTCTTCTATCTGTTTCTGTTATATTTTTCTGGTAATCCAATCACTTTCGTTTTACATTCCTCAGCTGGAAGAATTCTGATACCTCACTCTTGCATCTTGATGGTTTTTTCCTACGCTTGCGGCTTGGGAAGTGGGAAGAAGGACTAGGGGGAACAGGCTACCATGTGGCATGCATAACTGGTATGGCTATAATTCAAATGGTTCTCGCCGGCTACGCTCTATTTTCCATTTATATTTGTCACACAAACCTCACAACATAGATTTCCTATTTTCTAAACCATCTCTGCTGGGAGCATTTCTTTGCCAGAGAATTATACAAGCCCACTTCTCAGTTTATTCTTTATGAAGTTATACTTTCGGAACATAGTCATATAATTGCTTGTAAATAATGGGGTACTGCTTTGGTGTGTTTTATCAATGGCCAAAGTTCAATTCTGCCTATTTTCCTTTTCTCCTTATTCTCTCTTTGGAATTAACAGGGGAACAAAGAGAAAAATCACAAGTTTGCAAAAATCCCATCTCTGTAATCATTGGGGGTATAAGATACTTTGTTGAAAGTCAATATATCTCCAACCAAGATTTCCTCGAGGTGAGTCTGGCTTGATTTTCTTGTTGAAATTGGTTGCTTCACTTTTCTATATTAGCGTAAATTTTTTATGAGTCAGTTGTTAAAACAATACTAGAGCAAGAAGCACCTATGCTCAAATCTAGTCAACTTCCTAATTATATATAAACTGTTCACATCGATGGTGCTTTTTTTTAGAGGCCTAAGCTTGTAAAGTTACCCATTGTTAATATGTCTAACCTTTATTTATGATTACTTATTATGCAGTTCAATGCATTTGGCCATTTAACCTTAGTGATGTATTTTCCAGTGGGTGCCCATAGAATGTATATTTTCTCTCTTTTTTTTTTTTTTTGGGCTGATGCAGTGGCTGTCACACTCATTATGTGCTAGATTGCATAAAATTTGCATGGTTCTATTCTCCTTATACCCCCAAGGTGGTAAATCTAAAAAAAAAATGCATTGAATGCAATTTGGTGCTGGCCGAGGCTATTAGTATTTTTAACCTTTCAGTGGTGACCCCTCAAATCATGGTTGAGTACCATTATTCCTTTGTTATTGTTAGGCACCGATTGTCCCCAGCAATGTATATCAAGCTAAACACCCCCCCCCCCCCCCCCCCCCCCCCCCCACCACAAAACAACAACAGCAGAAAAAATGTGTGACCCCGTCTTGCACTTACAGAGACAAATAGACAAAACAGAACTGGTGCATGAACAAAAACAGAAAGAGTGCATACATGCCATGAGACTTGAACAATGTACCTCTTTAAACCAGAGGTTTGATATCATGTTAGATCACCAATTGTCCAAAAAGCTTAAGCTGTTAGGAAATGAGCCCAATAATGTATATCAAGCCAACAGTTATTGTCTTTCTGATTTATATTTGAAACTGGTAATCAGGACATAATTTACAATCCATTTGTATGATTTATGTAGTGAAGTATTGTCATTATGAATACCTCAACCAGGGATGTATACTTGAGTTGCTTTCATAGCCAATGAATTAATTCTTCTTATCACATATTGTGGGGACACAATTTTGTAACATTCAGCTGGTATAATGAACACTAGCATTTAAACATGTCAAGAAGAAAAAGTATTGAAGAACGTTACTGTTGGTCCAATATATACATGTGTGCGGTATCTTTGAACTTGAAAAATGGTTACTTCTCTCTCTCTCTCTCTCTCTCTCTCTCTCTCTCCCGGTACCTGGAGACGGTATCCACCAAGGTTCATTGGTCTCTGGGACTATCAATAACTACTGTTTTCCACGCGTTTACCATGATCATGATCATAACAGAGTTGATGGCAACCATGATATATAAATTCTTTGTTGGTTAACTTGGAAACGTCAATCGACTCAATCCTCTTAACTTTTCCTTCCTGCCCGTATCAGTTATTGGGTGAAAGTACTCAGTAGCATAGAATGGTGACTAAAATTTGATCCCCAGTTCTTTTACTTATCAAAAGGAAAAAAAAAAAAATTGTAATACAAATTTTTTTGTGTATATGGATGTTGTACTAAAGTGTGTGTACCTCTGCGTTTCACAGGATGAACTTATGGCATGGTGGTGCGCAACCTTGAGAAGTGGCGGAAAGATCCCAACTGAAGATCATTTGAAAATGAAATTAGAAGAGAGAAAAAGATTAGGATTTTAGGGGCTTGTAGGCATTTTTCAATCTCATTCTTCACTGAGCAACAACAGGTTTGAGTTCAAGCTTGCAAAAATTGTAAATTAAGAAGTTTGCAGGTACTGAGCTCATTTCTACTCTGTAAATGACATTTTGAAAATTTTCTTGTGGAATTAAATCATCTCTCAATAACCATAGTTCAGGGTTTTTTTTTTCAACAACTGTCATGAAAGAATATTTCCAGATTGAGATAGTACGTTATTCGTTGTGAAATTTGTTTAGATGCTGTGCCTGCTGGTACTTCTATTTGCTTTGTTGAGATTCTCTTAACAGCTTGTTTGGAACTTGCATTTCTCTTTCATTTTCTTTGCAAAACCAAACAGGAGAAGGGGAAACGCTTTTTCTTCCATTTCTCTTTTCCCTTCCCTTCCTCCACAAGTTCCAAACAGGCTGTAAGTATTGTTCTAAGAGTTTGTGTGTGTGTGTGTGTGTGGGTTTGTATTAGACAGTGTGATTCTTGTGAAGTGCACCTCAGCCTCTGAAGATAGTCATGGTATTTCATAGTGGGCTTTCTGTTTAATTGCTGAAAGTCTCTTTACTATTAATATTTCCACTCTAATCAAGAAAATGCAAACCAGTGGTTTTTCTTTTCTGTCTTTGAATGTGCTCTTTGTGAATGTCTGTTTTTTTTAATTCATCTCACCATTGTGGGTAGGTTATGCATAAAGTTCCCCAAAGAAAGGGGTTTATTGTAGAATTTTGTTTACAGGAAGCTGGGCCATTACCCGCGAAACAAAGGGGTCACTAAAAGTACAAATTTCGTCACAAAATATTCATGACTGAAATGAAATTGTATAAATATTTGTCTTTTTTTTGTTAATATACATAAAAAGAAGTTGTGATTGGCAGAACTTACCCCTGGAGTAAGGTTGCATATATATAGTCTCTTAGTTACGATGCACCAAAAAAAATAAATATATATATATATATATATAGAAAGTCTCTCGTGCATTAGATTGTTCTTTTTACGTACTTTTTGAAGGATTGCACTGGTATAGACAAACTTAGACTTTTCATGAATATGATTAAACTAGCAGAATAAAAATTATTGAGAAGTATACCAGTAAGTTCTTAGTCTAATTCAGTTTTAATTAGAAGCATGCTTTCGTGGAATATGGAAATTAGAAGCCGCCTCCACGTTATAACTAACCTAAATTTATTTGGATTGTGGACTTGCCAAAGAAAAGAAGAGAAAATTTTACTTATACATATTATTTTTCTACAAGTAACCAAACAAAAAGAATATTTTTTTGGCAAATATCTATTCGTTTTTGTGACTCAACCAAAAACAAATCGCTTCTTTTACTTTATTTTTTTTCTTATACTTTTCCTTTCATTCTTTTTTCCTCAATAGATTCGAGATTCAAATGTAGCGTTAGAGTCCAATGGCATCTCTATTGCTTGAGCATCAAAAAATTAACATCTTGTTTGAAACTTGGGGGAGGGAAGAGTAAGGAAGAGAAGAGAAAAATTCACTATTTGCTTTCATTAGAAAGGAAAGGGAAAGGGATAAAAAATTTTAGATCACTCCCTCTCTCTCTTTTTTATCTCCTTCCACTTTCCTCTCATTTCTTTATAAGACCAAATACAGAAGAAAAAATAGTTTTTCTTGATTTTCTCCTTTCCTGTCCTTTCCTTTCCCAAGTTCTAAACAGGCTATAACCTAATGTACAACTATCAAAGAATTCATATCTCTATAAGCAACGGCAGTCTTGCCAATGTTGTTTTTTGTTTTCTCTATACAAGTAAGATATAGTTCTCTCTCTCTCTCTCCTTAACTTTTATTTTTGCCAATCAATAGAGATAATTTGAGAGTATATATCATGAGGAATTTGTGGTGATGGACACTCATCTCTTTAAAAATGCCAAACAACTTCGTCAACCACATCATATGGAGATTGCCAATCGAATACTATTGAAGCATGATGTGGGTATTGGCTTTTCAATATTGATCGATGTTCTCACATTTATGCGAACAAAATGGATATATTTATATCTACATATATGTATGTGGATCTGTTTAAAGGAAATATATGTGCTGTTATGTATATATATAGCATTCAAATCAGAGAATCTCCATGTGATAGTCATGGATGGTTTCCCCTTTTTTATTCAGAGATGCATCTTTATTACTCTAGTGTCCTAGTACTCTCATTGAGATCGAAGCCTTGAGGGTATATTTTTGGGTAATTGTAAAAAGGATAAGGGTTTTCAATTCAGTTGGAAGAATTCCTCTTACCCTGTATATATGGCAGCATATCATTTGACCATATATTTATATATTTATTTGTATTTAAATATCTTTTACCAACTTAGTAATTTCCATGATTAGTGTCTAAAATCTAGAAAGAAAATAAAAATAGATTACTAACACACTTTTAATACGTGGCAGCTTAATATACTGCCACGTACATAGGGCAAGAGGAATTCCTCTAACTTGGATTGGAGAAAATCCTTGTTGTTATAAAAATATCTCCTAAATTATAACTCAAATATCACCAAACTCTTAAATCTTAAAACATGACACACTTGATTCACGAATTATTAATTTGTATCAATTAAAAGCTTGACACATTGAGACGAATAGTTTGTAGTTAGTCAATAACTGAAAGCCTATTGAATCGTCATATTTATATATCATTCTAAAAAGCATTTTAGTCATTCGATAATTATTATAATACAAAAAATTTAATTTAAGTATAAAATCATACTTTTATGAATATGTACGACTCATATAATGACTTTTCATCTATTTTCCTAATATATTATTAACAGAGAGTGTTGATTGATACAAATTAATAGTTCAATAGATCAATATGTAATGTTTTACAATTTTGGAGGGATTTAATAAAATTGAATCACAAAATATTTTTGTAATTACTGCTTTATTTTTTCACGTGATCAACAAGATTAACTAGTAGAAGTGGGTCCTGTAACTATAATTATATCTCAACCCAACTGTAATCAATGTGTGACAAGATTGGATCCACTACTTTAATTAAGGATGACAACGGATGAGTTCGATATAAATTAGGCTAAATTTTATCCCACTTCTAATAAAAAAACTCCACCTCATGCCTTGTCCAAAATTGTAACGAGTTAAACCTCCCCATCCCGCCTCTATCCCATTTAAATTAATCGGGGTTTAGGTTAAAACAGGTTTAACCGGTATAACATTTTAAAATAAAAAATTATACAAATTATACAAACACATACGATTTAAAGTTGAGAAAAAAATAGCCTAAAATCAAATAATAAAAAGTAACATTAAAACCTTAATATTTTATATTCCAAGAATATTTTGTATAATATGAGAATTTAAAATTTCCATAATATAGTCGGGGCGAATTCAGGGTGGGGTGACCTGAATTCTACCCCGTCCCAAACCCACATCGGGTTTTTCTTATACCCTATCCTTAATCAGTTTATTCATACCCCAAACTCTTTCTATTAGGAGCAGATGAAGTGAGGTTCGGATTTTTTGGGTTCAATTGCCATCCCTAACTTTAATAGGCTTGGATGATCGAATAAGCTAACTTGTTGAAGAAATTTATGCCTTCCCTTCTAATATTTTAGTTTTCAGTTAAAAATTTCAACATAATCTAGAAACCCATAAAAAAAAAAAGGTTTAAAATAATATTTTGGCTAAAGGAAATATAGTTAAATAAGTTGGTAACTAAGATAATCCAAAAGAGATATTACTAAACTACCCTATTTTTCACTTTCTAAACACTATTTAAAGAAAATTATATCTGCCAAAATAATATGACTAATGGGGGTCGATCAGGAATCCTCTCATATCGAGAATAGGGCTCTCAAGGTACATATCAAACAAGAAGACAATGGAGATCAATCCTGAGAGCTCCAATTGACTCGAGCACGACCGAGCAGACCGCATCGAGCACGGCTGAGTAGACCACATCGAGCATGGCCAAGCAGACCATGTCGAGCACGACCGAGCAAACCTCCCGGTATAGTGCTGACCATCTTCCCCACTACTGCACTAGTGGGGGCCACCACTAACAATCCAATCATGATAACGTGCTACCAATTTCACGACTTCACGTGTAGCAGGAGGTAGTCACATTCCCCTGCTCTAACGCACGCCTAAAGGAGCGCCACGTATGAAGTCGGACAACCACTCCCCCACTACCCTGCCACCAATCGGTCCTCCAATGCCACGCTGCCACATGGGAGACAGCCATCTCCCACTATCTCCATACATGCAACGCCCTCTTAAGGCTATCAGAATACCTACTCGTATAAAAGAAAAACTTATATTCTCCAAAGAGTTATGCAACTATAAACCCTAGCAAAATCTCTATTAAAATATCTCCAAAAACCTAACTTTAGCATCGGAGCGTCCTTGGCAGGCACTACACCAGTGTCCCTCACCCCTTGCTTCCCCTCAAATCATCGGAGCAGCCCACCGCCAGCCTGGAGATTGACCTTACAAGTTTACTGCTTTATCAGTTTGCACTGTCTGTGGGAACCGATTGTTTCTATTTTCATGGTCATCACCAGGTCCGACACTTCATGCGTTCCCTTACCCATGGATGACCAAAACACCAATAGGGTCACGGATGACCAAAACACCAACAGAGTTGCAGCCCTCAAAACCCAAATGGCCGATGTCATAGCCAATATGCACATGCTGATTACCCAGAACCAGGAGTTACTTCAATGACTCCCTATTGCCCCAGGAGGAGGGCAACCACCTAGAGCTCAACCGAAGAATGGAGGAAGAAGTCATGCCAGCAGGCCTGTGAATGAAGACCCCGTTTTCCTAGGCAGTGGCGTGTTACCCCCGGGCGGTGTGTTACCGCCCCGAAATGGCGACGCCCAACCTGAGGAAGCACAAAGCCAGGCCCTTGGTACGCACCTGCGATATCATCCCCAACACACTGAGGTTGAAGGAGAGAGGGTGGATAACCCCCCAGCCTGGGATAAGCGTTTCAGAGCCCTCCAGGCCCAGATGACTAGAGTCATGGAGGTTGTGAAGACCAGGAATCTGAACAACATCGAGAAGATGGTGAACAGAACCGACTCCCCATTCACCTAAGCAGTCATGCAAATCCCCCTACCACCCAAGTTCAAGATGCCAACTATAGAGATGTTCAATGGGATGAAAGACCAATTGGACCACTTGGAAAGCTACAAGGTCGTCCCAGATAAGATTATGTGCAGGGCCTTTCTGGTCACTCTCAAAGGAGCAGCTAGAGTGTGGTTCAATCGGATTCAACCCTCCACTGTTAGTTTCTTCTTTTAGCTTAGCAAACTATTCGTTGAACACTACATTGGAGCTCAGAGGCAGAGGAAACTGGTGACCAACTACTTAATGTGAAGCAGAAGAAAGATGAAATGCTTCGCGAGTTTGTCACCAGGTTTAACCTAGAAACCTTTGAAGTGGATGATGTTGATGACAAGATCACAGTCATCGCCTTTATAAGCGGAGTCATGACCCACAAGGTCATGTTTTCGTTGGCCAAAGAGCCTCCGAGGACCATGGCGGACCTTATAATTAAAGCCCAGAAATGTATGAATGCAGAAAATACGATGAACGCCAGACAAGAGCGTGATGAGGGCGCCACCTCCCGATCAGAAAAAAAGAAGATATCACCTAAAGGCAAGAACGATAGAGACAAGAAAGCTCCAAGAAGCGACAAGTTGGAAAGGGGGGAGCGACTAAGAAACTGGTTCACTGCCTTTGAATGTAATTTCACCCCCCTGACCATGCCATTGGAGCACATCCTAAACGAAATCAAGAATGACCCAGACCTGAAATGGCCTGGGAAGTTAAGGGGGCCCCCGGAAAAGAGGAACTGAAGGAAGTACTGTCGATTCCAAAGGGATCACAGCCACAATACAAATGATTGTTTTGACCTCAAGCAATAGATAAAGAACCTGATCAAGGATGGGCTCATGGGGAGATATGTTGCCGGCCATGGGTAAGACCGAGCACGCGCAGTAGAGAGGAAGAGCTCAGAAAAATCCCTAGCACACCATCGCTCGATCAAACAGATAAGGGTCATTGCTGGGGAATTCGAAGGTGGTGGTGAGTCTTCGTCTACAAGGAAGAACCATGTGAGGAGAGCCAAGCAAGCAAAGGTGCTCTCGGTAGACAAACCGAGCAAGAAGGCCCGACCAGATGTTCTAGACATAGTGTTCACTGAAGACGAAGCGGCAGAGCTGAATCACCCGCATGATGATACCCTGGTAGTCAGCGCTATCATTTCCAACTTTAGAACCCGACGAATCCTCATTAACAGTGGCAGCTCAGCTAACATCCTCTTCTGGGGAGCCTTCAAAGAACTACAGATACAGAGAGAAGCACTGAAACCCATGACCTCCCCCCTGGTGGGGTTCACTAACGATAAGGTCACCCCGTAAGGTCCATCGAGTTGCCCATCACCTTGGGGGATGACCCCCAACAAGCTACGAAATTGGTTAATTTCCTGGTCGTGGACTACAATGTGATCATATGGCGTACGACCTTGAATCAGTTCAAGGCTGTCACGTCCATGTATCACCTAAGATTGAAGTTTCTTACAGAGCACGGGATAGGAACTGTAAAGGGTGATCAGGTGACAGCGAGAGAATGTTACTTAGCATCCCTCAAGGGGGACGCCGGCAAGGAAGCCCTCATGATAGAAGAGCTAAAAGTTAGAGACAAGGAAGAACTTAGGCGAGGAGAACCCGTAGAAGAGCTAGAACAAGTCTTCATCCACCATACAGCCCAGGTGGACAGCACACACTCGCCCAAGGTTGTCATGATCGGTATCAGCGCTCCTGAGTAGCTCAAGCAGGAGCTACGAAGATTTCTGAAGGACAACGCTGATATCTTTGCCTGAACCCATGAAGATATGTCAGGTATAGACCTTAAGATCCCTGCTCACTACCTCAATATTTCACCAGAGGCTAGACCCGTCAAGCAAAAAAGGAAGAGCTTCACCCCTGAGCGTAACAAGGCCGTTGCAAAGGAAGTGGACAAGCTTGTCTAAGCCAAATTCATCAAAGAAACACAATACCCAACCTGGCTCTCGAACGTGGTAATGGTGCCAAAGGCAAATGGAAAATGGCAAATGTGCATGGATTTCACTAATCTCATCAAGGCTTGCCCCAAAGACAGCTTCCCCTTGCCTAGCATTGACCTTCTAGTCGACTCTACTGCTTGGTACTAGATGCTCTCCTTCATGGATGCTTTCTCGGGGTACAACCAGATCAAAATGGTAAAACGCAATCAGGAGCACACCCCTTCATCACCGCAAGAGAATTGTACTACTACAAAGTGATGCCTTTCGACCTGAAGAATGCCAGGGCAACTTCCCAGAGGTTGGTCAACAGAATGTTCAAGTCCCAGATAGGACGGAACATGGAAGTATATGTGGATGATATGTTAGTAAAGAACAAATGAGCTGCCGACCATCTGGTGGATTTAAAGGAAACCTTCTAAACCCTCAGGCACTACAACATGAAGTTGAACCCGGCTAAATGTGCGTTCGGGGTAGCCTCGGGGAAGTTCCTAGGGTTTATGGTATCACAGAGAGGCATTGAAGCAAACCCAGAGAAGGTCAGGGTCATGCTGAACATGCAGGCCCTAAAGACGATCAAAGATGTTCAGAGGCTAGCGGGCAGAGTGGCGGCCCTGAATCGGTTCATCTTTAGGTCAACCGACAAGTGCCTCCCCTTCTTCAAGACATTAAGGAAAGCATTCCAGTGGACGGGCGAGTGTGAAGAAACCTTCCAACAACTAAAGTAGTACTTGGGCTCCGTTTCCCTGTTGAGCCAAACGGTCACAGGAGAGGAGCTCTATCTCTACTTGGCCGTTTTGGCAACGGTAGTGAGCTCAGCCCTTGTGCGAGAGTGTGAAAGAGTCCAAAAGTCAGTGTATTACACGAGTAGAGCGCTCAAGGGAGCTGAAGAAAGATACCCGAAGATGGAGTTGCTAGCCTTCGCTCTGGTAAACTCAGCGTGGAGGCTCCGACCGTACTTCCAAGCTCACACGATCGTGGTCCAGACAGATCAGCCTATCAAGAAAATGCTGCACAAGCCTAAAACCTCTGGTCGGCTCATGAAATGGTTAGTGGAGCTCAACCAGTCCGATATTCAATACAGACCAAGGACAACCATCAAGGGGTAGGTAGTAGCTGATTTCATTGCAGAGTTTACCGCCCACCCCGACTCCCCACCCCACATGAAGGACGCCGAGAACAACTGGGTATTAAATGTTGATGGATCCTCCATCGAACTGTCAAGCGAAGCAAGCGTGGTTCTTATCACCACAGATGGCCAAAAAGTAAAGTATGCTCTCCGATTCAGATTCCCTGCAACCAACAATGAGGCGGAATATGAGGCACTCATCGTTGGGCTTCGAATTGCTCGGCGAATGGGGGCAGAGCAGGTAACTATCAGGGGAGATTCGCAATTGGTGATAAAGCAGATCTAGGGGGAATATGAAGTCAGAAGGGAGAAGATGAAGGAGTACTGTCAGATGGCCAAAGACTTGGTCAGAAAGTTTTCCAAAATAGTACTGCAAAGGATCCCCCGGTTGGAGAATGAAGAAACAGATAGGTTGGCAAGAATAGCATCCTTAGAACAGCTTGATCTCGAAGTACCCTTGGAAACTCTCGTTTTACCAAGCATTCAAATCCCAAAAGTCAATGCGTTGGAGGTGGACGACTTATAGGCTAAACCAATCAAGGATTACCTGGAACACAACACCATCCTAGAAGATAAGCTGGAGGTAAGGAGGATCAACTTCAGGGCCAGCTAGTATGTGATGTTCGATGGCGTCTTGTATAAGCGGAGATACACCACCCCCCTTCTCAGATGCGCCACCGAAGAAGAGGTTACCTACATTATGAGGGAAGTCCACGAAGGCATTTGTGGCAACCATTCTGGAGGACGATCCTTGGTTAACAAGATCCTCAGAACAACATACTACTGGCTAACCAAGAGTAAGGACTCCCAAGAGTTTGTGAAAAAGTGTAACAAGTGCCAACGGTATGCCAACATTCTAAGCCAACCCTCACAGGAGCTGACTCCCATCCAAAGTCTGTGGCCCTTCGCCGAGTGGGGGATCAACATCGTGGGCCCATTACCCCTAGGCAGGGGGCAAAACAAGTTCACTGTGATAGCCATCGACTACTTCACCAAATGGGTCGAAGCAGAGGCCCTCACCACTATCACAGAGCAGAAAATGATCAACTTTATCTGGAAGAACATCGTGTGACGCTTCGGAATACCCAAAGTGGTTATCACTGACAACGGTAAACAATATATAAAAAAAATCTCAAATTAAATAAATATTTAATAAAGTAAAAAATTAATGAATTAATTGTAAAATTATATTAAATATTTGTTAAAATTTTATTTAACTAGTAAATAATGTATTTTTAGACTCAAAACAATGATTAGTACAAGGATCTCACATAATTAGTGCGTTGTGCCTATATAAATAGTGAAATGAAGTAGCCTATAAATTTGAAGGCTCCAAATAAAGGTGCGTTGAAGGAGCAATTTGCATCCTAACTTCAAATTTGAAGATTTAAAAGTGGGCTGAAAATACTCTTAGAGTAACAATGTGAAAAAGTAAGACCTACAAACTTTAAATTTAAAAAAGATGTCAAAATAAAGATAAATTTAAAGGTTTTGAATTGAAAACTCTTACAAAGCCCTTAACTCCAGTGGTCGCCGTGAGGACATGCTTCATACTGCTGAACTGGTTCTTTCTCACTCTCTCTCAATGATCAATATATATATATATATAAATTTGGTACATATATATACAGTTAAACATGTTAAACATGCCTTCATATCAGTTAAGTTAAACTACTGATGAGCATTGTTTTCTGAGTCATATGTACAACACAAAACATTAGGAATTTAAGGGGTGAATATATAATTAACTTATAATAGAATTCCGTAAAATTTTTAAAGTGATGGGCTCAAAAATAATTGATCAATGTCTGAAAAAAAGCCACATCACAAAATCTTTAGATTAAACCCAAAACAGATTTGGATACATATTTTGGTGCAATGTATTAAGGTCTTCAAATTTCAAACCCATAATGCGGT
>CM065399.1:26100000-26245000 GCA_033060915.1 Euryodendron excelsum
TGAAGTTGTCAAGACTCTTAGTATGAAAAGCAAATGCACAAGGAAGTCCATTCTTAAAGAATGTCCCACTTCTAGAATTAGGAAATATTCTCTTGAATGATTCTAGAGTATTGGACGAATTATCGTCTACTACAGCATTCACATACACAACTGTGTTCAAGCAAACCAGGGAATACACACTCACACTATTTTATAATTTAGATTACAGATAACTCGATCTATAATTCTGTTGGTGTTAACACAGTGTTCTGTGGGGTATCCTAATGAGAACGTGTGTTGGAGAAACTAAAGCTTCCCCCCACATTTCTTGGATTATCCAGAATTTAACAAAGTAGTACACATCAACTCAATTAAGAGTTGGATTTTATTTTTCCCAGCAATCAAGTTACTGAAACAACTAGGTATTTATAAACAGGCAAATTTGAATGTTAAGCTACTGAAGCTACATCATCACCATATTTAATACCTTTTCCTCGTTTACTACATTCGTTCTCAAACTCATTTGAACATTATAACAAGTGCGTAGATTACATTAAGTATACTATTCCAGTATTACTACTAAGGATGTGGATAACTATACTCTTGGATGGTAACTATCTTAATTTCATTATATTTCATTGAACATTATGAAATACAATCAATATATGACAATTAACATAAAAGTTAGATATGTCATTATTATCACAAACATAGATATGCACAGATACATATATGGTCACTAAAAGTATTCCAAGTTAGCAACTAAATAAGTTATGCAACTAAACGAGTTATGATAAAAACACATGAACAATACTAAACCCTAACACGAAACTAGTAAGGACCAGACAATCCTCCTGAAGAGGAACTCTCAATCACTACTGACACAGGATCAAGCGTCCTCTTCCACGCACGCTCGAGGGTGTTTGGCCGATAAGGAGAGTCCATATCATAAGAACCCTCGGGTTGTGCTAGAAGCCTCAACCTCTGGAAATAAGCGGGACACGGAACGCTCTTGCGAGCAGTGCATTAAATCTTCCCATAGTAGTTTCGATAGCGACTCGGTCCTGCCTCATTCGGTCCAATCACCTGCCCTCGGGGAATAGGCAGTGCCACTGGCCTAGGAAGAGCAACGTCCTCTGGACCATGAAGATGATACATCGTGTGAAACACAGGAGGATTCGCTGGTTATGCCGGATTCTCTGACTCATCCTCACCAAACCTGTTCTGACCCACCTCTTCCCAAATATCCATCATGTGATCTCCAAACACATGGTAATATTCTTATGATTAGAAATCATAGAACAACATAATTTAATTTCATAGAAGAAATTAAATACTCTAGCAATTAAATTTGCTAGTCCACACAGTATCATATGCTCATATTCTTAAGGTTAGAAACCTTAGAATAACACTATTTTAATTTCTCAAATGAAATTAAAACTCTAGCAATAAAATTGCTTAACCACAAAGTCATGCTTTCACCAAAAAACACATAAGCATGGCAAGACAATTAATATGTAGCATTTAAGATACATAAAGATATACTACTACAATTTATTATGCTAAACATGCAACGGAAATAGAACTTTAACAAATTAATAACCACTATGCAAGTTAAGTTCATCACAACATAAAGATTCATGTCAATTGCTATGCATGACGAAACTCAATTTTCTAGATTTGTAACATGTTCATTTCAGAGATGAACAATTGCTTTCTAAGTGGCAAATAAAATTAAATTTAGTGCCTTAGAATTTCAACACTGAAATTTTTATGTTAGCGGCAAATCTGAATTCACACATGATTATCAATATCATTTACTCAACAACAAACAACTACATGCTATTTCACATTAGTACTACATATGAAAAACATATACTAGGAGAAACAATAGTCTATCCTAAGATTGTAAGAAAAATATATTGTATAATGTTTTCCATATAATCTGTAGTCATAATAAAGTAAGATGAAACATAATAATATTATTGTCATGTAGTTATCATAAAGTGAAATCAACAACATTAAATAATGTGTGTGAAAGAACGTAATATGGTATATGCGACAAGTCATATATGAAGAAATAATAAAATATGCGATGCAGGGGAGATCAAGTAGAGTGTTACACACTCTCGGCTTAAGACAGATTCGTCCCCCACACAGATGCTCATGGGATGAACAAACGTCTATCTCAAGGATAAAATGATCACAATCTTGAATAAGTAGCACTATAATATTCAAGATTCAGCGAATCAACCTTTTGATTTTACTCTCTCAATATATGGAATGAATGCAACATGTGTGACATAAAACAAAGAAGAATTTTTGTCTAATTCTACGCAGAATTATGACATTTAATTCCATACAGAAACCTACGACATTTTTGATAAAATCAACATGATATGATAATGAATAAACTGTATTTTCTATATAGAAAAACTGCAGACATTCTGTAGAATTTCAACACTAAAATTCACTACAGAAACACATAAGAAAGTGATAAAATTTCCACAGAAATTAATCACACAGAATATATGTAAAAATTAACCGAATAAAAACCTGGATAGAAATTCGTACAGAATTTTAAAGGTAGATACGAAAACGAGAAATGACTGATTGAACAGTCAGATTTTTCCTGGAACAGTCGTCGGAATCTGGACAGCACTTCGCTGGAGATTCGCCACTAACGTCGCCGGAATCTGAACACGAACGTCGTCATCGGAGGCCGAGAGAGAGAGAGAGAGAGAGAGAGAGAGAGAGAGAGGGAAAAAACCTGTCTGTGTTTTGTTCAGAGGGGGAATCTTTCTATATATAGAAAGAATCGCACTCCTGACACAACCGTTAGAATTTAAATTTTGAACCGGTTCAGTTCAATCCGCGTCCAAAAATATTAAACTGGCCTAAGTCATTTTAATAATAATTTAATCGCACCCAACCCAAGCCGAACCGGTTGGACGGACGGGTGGCGGCGCATGCGTGTGGTTTATTGGGTCAACCCATGGGTTTCATAGGTTCTCCCCCTTTCACAAAAGTGAGGTGCCCCTTGGGGTCCAAACCAATCTTTAAACTTAGGCTTTACATACACATCATTTTTTTTTTTTTATAGAAAATCAATGTGGGACAAGTCTTTAGTTCTACCAAAAAACCATACTCATGGTATCTACTTTGAAGGCCATTATCTCATTCAAACCTCCATGGATTTGAGCAAGTAAATGCTTGTTCTTCATCTTCTCATGGAGGAGAACACAAAGCATCTTGGACCCACTAAAAAGGACACGTGGGTCTCATCTTAACAATGGCTCAAAGTTGGTATTTTACACCAAATATTCCAACAAGAATATTGTCCCCAAAGGTAACTTGAAATATTAGAACCTTCTTTCTAGTGATTATCACAAATTCAAGGATGAGAAAACTGCAAAAAAAAAAAAAAAGTTGCAAGGAGTTAGTTAGCTGAGTAAAGCAGCTTTGTCAAGCATTTTAGACACAACTTGCAGAAAAATAACAAGGTCAAGACAACAAGAGCAGACCTACCTTCCAAAGACCTCAACATTTAATGTCATTGGGAAAAGACAAAAAAAAAGTTAGAACCCATTTAACTAAGAGCCTATTTGGAACATGGAGAGGGGAAGGAAGAGAAGAGAAAGAGAAAATAAAGAAAAAAAAATTTTCCCTTCCTTGTTGGCTTTACAAAGAAAATAAAAGGAAAGTAGAAGAAAAAAAGAGAGAGAAAGAGAGAGTGATTATTTTTCTTTTCCTCTCTTTTCCGTCCATTTCCCTTCCCTTTCTTTCCTAGGTAAACTCAAACAAGGAAAGGAAGAAAATTTAAAAAATTCCATTCGCTTCCTTTCCCTCCCTCAAGTTCCAAACAGGCTGTAAGAGGCCAAACAAATGAAACTTCATACACAGAGGGGAAAGCCAAATTAAGGTGAAATTACTGAATAATTTCTCCAAGTGAATCAACAGCCTTTCTATACTAAAACCCCTGTAGTTAGTTAAAGCGAATGTTAACCCATTTTTAGGAATGTAAATTTGGTCCAGGCTCGCCCGAGCCCGAAACCCCTCGGATAAGCCTGGGCAACCCATATCAAAGCCCAGCCCAATGAAATTTTTAAAAAACAAGCAAAAGAATTTTAAAAAATAATAAATAAAAAATACACAGCCCTCTCAAAAAGATGGAAGCCAGGCAGGCATAGGCCCTGCTCGCCCAAGCCTAAACCTCCTTGAGTTGGCCTGGCCCCCCACATATCGATGCCTTGACTAAAGAAATTTTTTTAAAAATAAAATAAACTATAATAAAATGCAAATTAAGCCCGAAATCCGGCGCAAGCTTGGTACAGCATTTGGGCTACAGGCTGGGCCTAGGCTTGGCATTTTAGTTTCGGCCGGTCTTGGGCCCAAGCGCTAACCAGGCCGAGCCTACCGAATTTATATGCCTACCCATATTTTCTTATACACACTCTCCTTTCATTGTATTTACTGATTCTTCTCATGATTTCAATGGTTTTTCAAGTCACACAATAACAGGAATGCAAAAAATTGAACTCAAGCTGTTGAATTCAATTTGAGATTAAAGCAATATGAGTGTGAAAATTTTGTATTCATGATATCATATTGCATTTCTACCAATGCATAATTTTTCTGACATAAGTTGGGTTGATTAAGAGAAAATTAATTTAGGCATACCTAATAAGAAAATTTATTCATCCATTGGTTTCAACAAGAATTAAACAATTAAGGAAGAAAAAAAAACTTATTCGGAATTGAACGAATTACAATATGATTTTCTTCTTCAATATTTTCTTAGAACTTTTTTCAATCAGAAGGTCATTATCATCTTCACAAATTCTTCATAATTAAATGGACCATCACCATCCGAATCAGCCTCTTTGATCATCTGCTCGACCTCTTCATTTGTTAGTTTCTCGCCAATATTGATCATTACGTTCATCAGCTGTACAAGATTGAAGAGAGTGTAATTTTATGAGACAGTTTAATACTTTTGTTGTGCAGATACCCTCATAAATTATTTGAGAAACAACTATAAACATCGATAAAAGAAAATAAAAATTCATTTCATCAATTCTGATATTAATTATTGAGTTGCGCTACCATCAATCGTAACTTATGATCATCGTCGACTAATGGAAGTAAGCTCAGCTGGACCCACCAACATTAGTTGTGGCTAATGGTAGAATTCTTCATTAATTATTTTGTGCACAAGTTTTTGCCTCCGATCACCCAAATTCATAGATTGTTTACCTCACTCCTCCTCTTGGGATTATTTATTAATGCTCTGCATTGCTTATTTTAACCTCTTTTTATGCAATTAAATGTGAAATAAAGCCTAACATAGAATTAGTAGTCCAATCCAGAACCTTATGCCGCGAAACAAACATTAACTGATTCATGTAAGAATCACCATGAGGTATGTATATCAACTAATTTTGAGTTAATCTATTTTTCAAACAAGACCAAATGAGAAGAGGCCAGCTCACCTCATTAGCTGATATGTACCCATTTTGATCCTTGTCAAACACTTGGAAATAGGAATGGCAAAAAATCGGTTTTATCAAAAACCCGGTCTAACTTGAACCCGAACCCGATTTTTCCTCATGCTCTCCGAATTCGATCCGAACCCGATTATTCCTAACTCCGCCCCCGACCCGACCCCGACTCCGCTTTGACCAAAGCCTGCAAAGCTCAAATTGTTACCCAACAACTTCCTATAGCCCAAAACTCACTGGACAAGCCAATAAATTACCCCATTCAGCATCAATTTAAATAAACATTTCATCAACTTGATGAACAATAATCATATTTAAATTTAAAACAAACATTTCATCCAAAAATTTGTAATTTAAATTGATTATCACCATTGCAGGTCACCCACTATTACTTGAGCAATCACATCTAAATCACAAGTTTTTCAAAATTAGCTATACTTGGTAGCTCTAAGTATCCAACATATCTCAACTAATTTAAATTCACTTGCAACATATATTTTTCAAAGAAAAAACAACCAAGCAGGTTCAACATATACAATAAAATTGTACATGAGGGAGAGAAAATAATTCTAAAATTATCCCTAGACTATCTCCAGCAAAATCTAAACTTCAAATTAGGCTTCCTCTAAACATTCTTTCAACCAGGCTTCGAATTAGATCTGCAAAACCCAGAAACAAATTGTTCCAGTATCAGATCAAAAGTAGATAAAATCATGCCAAATAAAGTATATTATTTTTTAAGTCTATAGCTTTTTAAGAGAAGAGAAAAGATAAATAAAATTACTTATGTCTATTCATAATACACTCTCTTCGTGGGTTTGGGATTACAGGTGGCATATTTTTAAGGTCTGAAAAAGCAAAACAGAGCAAAACAGACCTAGTTGTCAGCATAACATATCTTAAATTGGCATAATGACATTTAAATTATTTGCATCAGCTACTAACTTAAGAAGAAGAAAAAAGAAAACATTGGAAATAGGCAGTTTTCATCTATCTTGAATGGCTCTATTTTCTGAGTTGTCCTTAATTCAATCTTGAGGACATGATTTAGCTTTTAATTATACCTCCCTGTAATAGACCCCATATTAGCAGGAATAGACAATTTCAACTTAAAACAGAGCAATAAATTTTGTTGCAATCCCAACTCCATCCACTAGTAATTCTAAAAACACTGCTAACTTTGCCATTGAATTGTTCTCCATGAAAATATACGTCTATAACTTCTTATCATCATCACTGTTATCATCTCTATTATACACCTGTAAATTTCAATTTGGGATGAGTCTCATTGCCCTGTGTTTATGACTATCAAAATGTAGTGAGTCAAGCAGTGTGTATAACATTTTTCTCAAGCAACGGAAAGAATATCGCAAGAAAAAGGAAAAGAAAGGTAAATGTTCTTTGCCACCTTTCATCCCTGGAAGAGAAGAATCAGACACATTATAACAGATACATCAAACAAAGAAAATAATGTTTTCCCCTTCATAAACAATAGAATACTGAGGTTTCCTTCTTGGTTGTGAACTTTGGAGCAGCCTTTGCTTTCCCTTGAATTGTTTACAAAAAGATGTGTACATTTGAAATTCTAGCTTCTCCTTTTTCGTTAATCTAGCTTCTCCTTTTTCACTAATCTAACTGAATTTACAAATTTGTCTATTTTTTTCCAAATTGGAATGAAAATTAAAATACCCAAATTTCCCGAATTATTACCATGGTTCTTTCTTTTTTAATTCACTTAAATACTTCAGCTTCGTGATATGGTTATAACAAGTTTCATAACCATAACTAATATGTAGCTGTAAACTCTTCAAGATTTTTTTTTCCAAATTGTCTGTTAGTTTGGAAAAAAACAACTCACTCAAATTACATCTTTGAAAAAAAAATCAAGCAATCCCAAGTACATATTTATATACATACACAACGGCATGTACATATGTAGGAGTAAATTCTCCACATCAAACTACACGTATACTAGTGCAGCAGATCAAGAACAAGATATTTGTCCTCACAAAATCAAGATTATCTTTTAGCCACCAATAAAAAGTACATAAATCAGAGCATTGCAAACTGCAATATAAAGCAACTCCGATTAAATAAATTATAGATACCTATGGCTCCAAGAACGTTCACTTTTTGGTGCATACGAAAGAACCAATGCTGACAATAACAGTTCATCTAGAAGTTTCTGAAAATTTTGCTTATTTGACAAAACCAGTTTCCTGCATGGTACATACAACAACAACAAAAATGTCATGATCAAGTCTGGGTGATAGATCAAAACAAATTCCATAAGAATCACAAAAAAAAAAAAAAAAAAATGCAAAGGAAAGGAAAAACATGTTCAAGCTCAAGCACCAAATCCAATGCAATTAAAATTGAGGGCAGAAAAACTCCATGGGCCAGCCGCCAGCCCATCTAGATCACATGCAAAAATTTTCATCTGACAAGGAAACTTGTACTTAACCCCATGCTTATGCTGTTGAGCAGCTATGTCAGCCAAGTGTCCAAGTTCCACACAAATTAGACAAGCAGAAAGCTCAGTTGACAGCAGCTTAGTGACTCAAAAGAATGGCAATGAAATAAATACTAAATCATATGGAGAAATATTCCATCATTCTATCATTTTCTTCTCCAAAGATTGGTGGATGAGTAAAAATTTGTACTGTCTAAATAAATTGAATGGTTAAGAAAACAAAGCATATGCTTTCTTTAACAAGAAATAAAAGAGGACAATACATATAAGGAGCTCAAAAGTACACTCGAGCTGAAAAAAACTATGCACTATAAAACAAATGAAGCAGGCGCCGCCGCACCTACCTTTTATTTACAAGTGAAGAGGAAAATTGGTTGGTCATTAAACAGTACATGGTTTGAGAATTTTACTCTTCCACAAAAAAACCTACATAAAATTTCTCCCAGGTTCCATAATTTCAAAATAACATTACCTTTTCAAAACAAGATCTAGCACACGTCCAAGTGCTCATCTGGATCTTCTTCTTCATCACAAAATTTAGGGGGATAAAGTGAATCTGGAGTCGAGCTAGTACCTATGAACAAACAATTAAAATTTTTAATAACTAAGTATGACATAATCAATCGATGAAATAATTAAACTTGTATTTAATTACCATTCATCTCACTCCATAGCCAGCTCTGTGCACACATCAAGGCCTCCAAAGTGGTGGGATGAAGTCTACTATGATGTGGAGTAATTAACCTACCACTGTACTGAAACTAGACTCCGATGCAACCGTTGACACAGGAATAGCTAAGATATCCCGAGCGATCTTTTGTAAAGTAGGAGACTTAACTCCATTTACCTTCCACCAACTCAACACATCGAAGTTTGGGATTCTAGGCACCACGTGTTCCTCCAGATAAAAGTCCAACTCTGATTTGGCGTGCACATCACTACTTTTCATATTCAAATACAAATCAAAACCAGCAAGAGGATCATGCACATCAAAATTAGTGACCCCTAAATGACAAGAGCAAGATGATGCTCCCACACTACTATTTTCATTCACCTTCAATCTAGATTGGTACTCATGAAGCAAATCATAACAGCTTTCTCGAATTTTTTCAATCTTAGGCAAAGCTTCATCTTTATAAATGATTTCAAAGTAATATTCCACAAGTCTCATTTTGTACCTTGGATCCAAGACACATGCTATTCCCATAATTACATGACATGCACTCCAATACTTCTCATGCTTCTCCATCATTTTTTATGCCATCATGCCAATGACTTCAATAGGACATATGAGCCATTGAGACAATGCTACTTTTATCTCACAAATTTTTAAGAAAAAGCAATTTACAGTAGGGTAAGTAGTCCCAGAGAACAACTCTGTAATGTCATTAAATAATTTCAACCTCTCACAAATTTCTTTGGCCAAATACCAATCCTCTTCAGTTGGCAAACTAGTGTAGTTTCTCTCACGTTGCTTCACTCGTGGGAACACATCTTTGTACACCATAGCTGTGTGAAGCATGACATAAGTTGAATTCCACCGAGTTTTTACATCTAATTCCAAACATTTAGTGCATGGAATACGTAATTGACGGGCTGCTTCCTCAAATTTCTCAATTCTATCTTGTGTTGCAATCCAATAAAACACACTATCTCTATTCTTCCAATTCCATTTCCAATCACTTGTAAGCCCTCTTTCACAATTAGGTTCAAGATGTGCGCACAACATCACAAGTGGAGAAATTTGCCCTCCAATAAAAGTGAGCTTGTGGAAAGTTCTTCCGAAATAGTGTTCATCATCACATCATTAGTAGTAGCATTATCCAAAGTAATTGTGGAGAGCTTCCTGTCGATATTCCAATCCAATAATGCCTTAACAAGTACATTGGAAATGACTTCTCTATTATGGGGAATAGGAACATAGGCAAACTTATAATCAATAGAAAACAAAAACATAGTTAATAAGATTATTATGCTTCATTAATAGTAAACATGTTATCAAAAAACTATTTAAACATACCTTAAAATTCGACATTGCAACGTCCATGTTTCATCAACAAAATGGGTTGTAATTGCCATGAAGCCCCTCTTGGTTGGCTTGGCAGTCCACATGTCCGTGGTAATGGCGACCCTACTACCAATTTTCTCTAACAACTTCAATGTCTTCTCCTTCTCCATATCATAAATTTTAAGGATGTCCCTCTTGATTGTATTTCTTGAAACTATTGTAAATGTGGGTTGGAGGCCTTTGACGAATTTTCTAAATCCGAAATGATCAACAACACGGAGAGAATACTCATGTAAAATAATCATTGAAGCAAGATCATTTCAAGATGTTTCTTGATTAAACACATCTGTACGACATTCTACCTTCCCATCATTCATTCTCTCATTTGCTCCCAAGGTTGATTGCCCAATATTGTTCTTATGCCTAGCCAAATGCTCGTGCAAATGTGTCGTCCTATTTTTACTATTTGCTTTGAGATTCTTACCACAAATGTTACAAATAGCCCAGTCCAAACCATCTATCTTAAGCTTTTTAAAGTCCTTCCAAACAGCTGATCTAGTGCTCGTTTTCCTAGGATTTGAGTTAGGGGCTAAAGATGAAGTAATGGTTGGCGTTGGAGTAGTGTGAGCTATGCTTTTAGAAAATACACTTTGGTTTTCTCCTTGTTCAGAATTTGAGTGATGCGGGATAACCAACATTTTAAACCTATCCCAATAGACAAGAGACAAGTCTAATTTATGCAAAACAAATTTACAAAATCAAATCAGAGAAGCCAAAACAAAGACCCAGAAATATCAGTCCAGTTAATGCAGTAAAATCAAATCATCAGAGAAGGCAAAACAGGAGGCATGATTTATGTTCAAATTATAAATAAGAGGCAACTACCAAAAAAGAAACAAAAAGGAAAGTAAAATCAAATCATCAGAAATGGGTTGGTTTCAAACTTTTATTATAATATTGCTACCATCACTTAAGCAATATCTACACTTTATTCTCTACAAGATATTAACAAAAATTATGCAGTAAAATAACCAAATATTCCCTTTAAACAATCAAAACCGACTTGAAATCTACACTAGAGATGTAAATAAAGAATGCCCAGCAAAAAGAAAATGAACTTCAACTGAACAACTTTGGTTTTTTGGGTGGGTGGGTGCATTTATGGAATCAAACACCTCATTGTGTAACAAAAATGAACTTCAACTGAACAATTTTGGGACTGAAATTAACTTTCTAAACCCATTTGCAGATAGTAGAGAATTCTTCTTAGGCCCCTATGAATACTATACTGACCCAACAATCACTAATGAACACAACTAATACTTCTTCTTCTTCTTTTTTTTTTTAATAAGTAGACACATCAGTACTTCCTTAATAGGCATAAGTCAAGACCGTATGACATTGAAGAGTGTAAAAACTAAACAAGAAAGGAATCATCCTAAGAGCTAAAAGGCCAAAAATCACCAAACACCAGATGGATCTTCAACAGACCCACTTCAATTATACTTCTTGTCCTTTCAAATGGAATGCATCGTCTGAAGTTCCAAAAAAAAAATTTTTGTTTTTTGTTGATGAAACAAAAAGAAGGAATAACTACTAGAAGTAGAAGTATAAATGATAATTAAGTTTGCAATAAACAAAATAAATCAAATCTAATAGGAACTTTTTAATTTCCTCAAAGAAATTTTAACTTTCACCCTTAATCTAAGCAAAGTTGCAACAACTGTTTTCCAACATATTAATTTCTTGTTGTTTGCCTAGCCTAGATGCATTGCAAAGGTGAGGTTAGTCTAACATTATATGTTCATTGAAGTGAAGGTATCCAGTCCAAAAATGATGACACTTTATGAAATAGCTTCAAAAGTAGAAGAGTACAAAACTTGTTCTCGAGTCAATGAACCAGAACACATACAAAGAACAACACAACACAATTTGGCTAAAAAACAAGCCAGGAGTGAAAAATACTTACAAATAGTAGATCAATTGCCCATAAAACGCATAAAACACAAAAGATGGGGAAACATACAACGGACTCACTACAGACACGTTGCTGAACAAATTATCCAAGCATAAAATGCTTTTACACCGTACAAGAAAAGCCCAAACGAATAAACTTCGTTCAGCAAATATAAGTTCTCAAGGTTGAACCGCATTCAACCACAATCTCCTAGAGATCAGACAACACTCCACTACCCAAAAAAAAATCTCAAATCACCAGAAACCCATATGAATTCCATTTGGAACTTCAGACAACACTTCAATTTTTGTTTCATCAACAAAAATTTTTCCAATAAATTTCTATAATGCTTATACACATACATATATGTATAACTACATATATTATATAGAAAACCACACATTCCGAAACCAAATCATAGGTGGATATATAATAAATACACATGGATTAGCGAGCTTAGCATCAGGGTTTAGATTTTTTGGGGAAAGAGAGAGAGGTACCTGTTAACTTGCTGAGACAATGTAGTAGAGAGAGAGAGAGAGCAGCAACGAGAGCGAGAGAGAGAGAGAGAGAGAGAGAGAGAGAGAGAGAGAGAGAGAGCACGCGAGCGAGAGGAAACAGATGCTGTGAGAGATCGGGGTTCAAGTCGAGGCAGCGAGACCTTGGGTGTTGTTAGCGTCAGGGTTCATCAACGCCGTCGCCATCGTTGTCGCTGTGTGTTCATCGCCTCTTTGTCGCCCAAACGTAAGAGAATCTGTAATGAATCAGAAACCCTAGGAGTCTCTCCCCCCAACTAAATGGTGCGGGTTCAGGTTGGAATACCCTTCCTCCGAACTTGACCCTAACCCGATCGGATTTATTTTTTTAAACACCGAATCCGATACTGAACCCGTTTATAATTTTAAACCCGATTATAACAGATCAGGTCGGGTCGGAACCCGAATGAAATTGTATTTTTTGCCATCCCTACTTGGAAAGCTTCTCTAATATCCTTTTCTATATTAGTCTCCTTAAAAATACATGAAAGTCCAATTGTTAAAGGTGCAACTCTACTAATTATATCATCACCAGTATATGACTTCACAGATTAGAAGTGTAGTTATTGCAATTCTTTTTTAAAAATCACACCAAAATGATGTAGCAGTGGTAATAATATTTTTAAAATTATGAGCCAGAAAAGTAAATGTTTAATTTGATCTTTATGGGAAAAAAATGTAATTTTATATAGCAAGAAAATTCATGTAGACTTTATATATAAGATGATATGGCTGAATAAGAGGTCTTTTATTGTGAAAATTATATGAAAATTATGTATGAAAATTCGCATTTCAGTGTTTTTACTCTTACGTTCATTTTATTTGCCATGAGGTTCAGAAAATCCGTGAACTCTACCATCCCATTGCGGTCAACATCAACTTCGCTTATCATCTCTTGAAGCTCTTCCTCAGTGGGACCGTGATCCATTGACCGGATCATCGTCACCAATTCTTCTACTGTAATGCTACCTATACATTGATTCAACCACCCGTTAATATGTAGGAAAATATGAGAGAGAGAGAGAGAGAGAGAGAGAGAGAGAGAGAGAGAGTAGTTCTTTTAGATAATGCACCTATGAACTATAATTGAAGGAGAAGGACATTAGAATGATACCGAGTTCTATATATTCATATAAAAAAATACTATTCCTTCAAAAACAATTTATTATGACAGTAACATTATTATAATTAAGTGTCATCATGATAAGTGTTTTATTTTAAAGTGAATAACTCTTGTATGAATTTTTATGTTTGTATAGTATTATCCATTCATATATAGCAACATGTACATGTTTTAATGTGTCTCTATATGTGTATGTATATGCAAGTTGTGTACAAATAACCATAGAAGCTTAGGACAAAGGTTATAGATGGTTTTTCGCTCCTCGAGAAAAAAGTAACCAAGCTTGAGAAAAGAACTCAAACTGCATACGTATTCTATGTGTAGGAATCTAGTCAAACGTAATTCAACTATAATGATTAAAGACTATAATGAACTTACTAAGATGTCATCTAATAATAAAATTTCAATCCTGAAGAAAGACTATAAGGAGGAATGGTTTCTTAAAATCAACACGAGAAGATGAATCCAGCAAACTCCTTTGATGAATTCATCAAACTCCTTTGAATTTCATGAACCACAAGACAAATTGATTGGGAATGGATCAAAAAATGAGGACATCAATATGGCAGGTTCCGGTAGTGACTGTGCTGCAATTTGCAAGGACAGTCGAAACATGGAGATGAATGTGGCTGAGAATGGTTACCAACCCAATTCTTGCAATGGCAAGCCGAAGAAACAGAGCAAGGATTCAGAAGAATTAATTGAGATGAATTCAGCAATTGAAACAGTTCCATCAGAATTATCTATCACAGAATATAGCCTTGAAGAAGAATAACCAACAAAGAAGAAAGTAATCGAAGCAATAGAGGAGAAAATAGAAAATTCCGAGGCAATGGGAACTGGAACAAAAGCAACGGAAACAACAAAATAGCCTGTGCCTCAATCTCATCATATTGATTATCCAAAAGGTTCAAGTGTTGATTCGAAAAACTCAGCCAAGAACACTCTGGTTTCTGAAATTGGATTGCAGAATGAGAATCCTGCGCAGTCCAATGAGTAATGCGTGGAAGTTGAGACATCTGCATGTACAAGTGCTTGTAATGAAGCACAAGAAAGTGCAAGAAGGCTCAGTACATGATCAACTCCAGAGAACACAACTGCTCATTCCAAGCTTAGAAAATTTCCATGATTCGATTTTAATCTCTCGCTTGTAGCATGGCCTAAAGAATCTGATCAAACTGCATTGCTGCATCATGGTAAGACTTCAACCAGAAGTGGAAAGAAGCAATTCAGACAAGTCAAGAGCTCCATTAACTTGTTGAAAGAAGAGAAGGCCAATGTTGCTAATAAGAAGCCAGTGAAGGACTCTTCAGCACTAACAAGAGGTAATGGGAAGCATAAGCCCTGGTCTTCCCTCTTCAGCACCTACATCTGTTGTGCAGCTGTAATCAACTAAAAGCCCCATCAAAATACAAATTTTTCTTCAGTTTTTTGTTCCTTTGATTTATCTGGGATTGTTTTTCTCTCTAGCATAAGCTTTTTTTTTTTTTTTTTTTAAGTGGAGTTATTGATCACTAAACAGACTGTTAGTGCCCACTATGAATTTATTGCTTTTATTTCTTTTCCCTTGTCTTCTCTGTAATTCTTTGGTGTTCGTTGTTTGTTTGTTTGACGAGAAAAATCTGCATTAAGTTGGGGAATTTGGAAGGAAATTGTATTTAAGGCCACTTCTCTGCCTTCGATTGTAATATGCGTTTTATACTTATCATGATATACATACATATATATGTATGTATATCATGATGTGAGACCTTTATTTGATTTTGCTACCAAAAAATAGTGTCCCCAATGGTAAATTTAGATATTAGAACCTTCTTTCTGTGATTATAGGTTGAGCGGATGAATAATCAGAAGAGAAGATTGCAAAAAAAAGCTTGGAAGGCATTTGTTGGGTAAAGCAGCCTTGTCAAGATTTTTAGACAAAAGTTTCAGAAAAATAACTTGGCTATAGGTTAAGATGACAACAAATTTAGTGATTAAGTAGTACTAAATAATTCTTATTAAATGTTGACACGTTGCAAGTAAATACATCAGTAAGGAGAATTTATAGTGTAGCGGAGAAATTTTTAAAATAAAAATTAAAACCCATTTGACTAAGAGGCCAAACAAATAAAACTTCATACATAGAGAGGAGGAAAGCCAAGTTAAGTGAATCAAAAGCCTTTCTAAACGCTAATACCAAACCCCTGTAGTTAATTAAAGGAAAGGTTAACTCATTTTTCGGAATGTAAAATCTGCCCCAAGCCCTCCCAAGCCCGTTGGGCCCGAACCTCCCTTGGATTTTTAAAAACACACAAAAGAAATTTAAAAAGTAATTAAAATAAAATAAAAAAACCCTCTCAAAAGCCCAAAGCCAGGCAGGCGTGGTCACTAGCCCAAGTCTGAACCCCATTGGGTTTGCCTGGCCCCACATATCAAAGCCGTATCGAAGGAATTTTTTAAAAATAAAAATAAATTTAACTAATAAAACATACAAACCCGAAGTCCAGCCCAAGCCTGGTGTCCCTTAGGATCATGGGTTGGGCCTAGGCTTAGCTTTTTAGTTTTGGCCCGTCCGGGGCCCAAGCACTAACCAGGCCTAGCAGACAGAATATACATGCCTGCCCATTGGAATGGCCTATTTTCTTTTATGTACACACTTTCTTTGCATTGTATTTACTGATTACCATGGTTTTTGAAGTCACAGAGAAGGATAGGGACGCAAGAATTGAAACTCAAGCTGTTGAATTCAATTTGAGGTGAAAACAACTTGAGTGTGAAAATTGCATTCATGATATTATATTGCATTTCTACCAATGCGTATTTTTCAGATATAAGTTGCGTTGATTAAGAGAAAATTAGTAAGAAAATTTATTCATCCATTGGTTACAACAAGAATTGAAAAAACATGCTTATTTGGAAGTAGACGAATTACAGTATGCTATCTTCTTCAGTCTCTTAGAACTTTTTTTGATCGGACGGTCATTATCATCTTCACAAATTCTTCATAATTAACTAGACCATCACCATCCAAATCAGCCTCTTTGATCATTTGGTCGACCTCTTCATCTGTTAGTTTCTCACCAAGATTGATCATTACGTTCAGCAGCTGCACAAGATTGAAGAGAGTATATATTTCACAAGGTAGTTGAATATTTTTGGCCTTTGGTAATTGAGAAGTCCAAATATTGGGTTGCATGAGAAAAGGGTTTTGTTGTGCAGATACCCTCATAAACTATTTGCGAAACAACTGTAAATATTGATAAAAAAAAAAAATTCAATTCATCAATTTCGATATTAATTATTGAGTAGTGTTATCATTAGTCGCGACTTATGGTCAGTTAACGACTAATGAAAGCAAGCTCAGCTAGAACTTGCTAGCATCAATCGCGACTGATGGTAGTATTTTTCATCAATTATTTTCTACACAAGTTTATTCCTCTCTCTCCTCTCTAGGCCACGTTTGTTTTGGGTGATGGAATAAAGGGGTAAGGAATTTCAAAATAGGCAATTTTGAAACTACAATTATCCCCATACGTAATTTTATATTTTGCCTACAATCACCAGAATTAGTAGATTGGTTATCCCACTTCTTCCCTTGAGATAATTAATGCTCTGCGTTGCTTATTTTGATCTGTTTTTATGTAACTAAACGTGGGTTTAAGTTATTAGACATAGCATTAGTAGTCTAATTCTAAGCCTAATCCCGTGAAACCAACATTTACTGTTGCATGCAAGAATCACCATTGAGTATGTATATCAACGAATTTTGAGTTAATCTATTTTTGCAAACAACAGCAAATAAGAAGAGGCCAGCTCACCTCATTAGCTGATATGTACCCATGTTGATCCTTGTCAAACACTTTGAAAGCTTGTTTAATATCCTTTTCTGCATTAGTCCCTAAAAAACACATGCAAGTCTAATTGTGGTCCAACTCTGGTAATTATATCATCACCAATATATGACTTCACAGATTAAAAATGTTATAGTAATTGCAAATTTTTAAAGGAAAAATCTATTCTTATAAAAATTTTAACCAAAAAAAAAAACAAGAATGATGTTGGTAGTGGAATTTTTAAAATTATAAGTTAAAATAATGAGTGTTTTATTTGATCTTTAATGTCATACAACAAGAAAATCATACAAACTTTATATACATAATAATATGGTTAAATAAGAGTCTTTTACTTTAAAATAAAATACTTATTATGAAAACTCTTGATTACAAAAATGTTATTGTTGTATCATTTGGTGAGATTTTTTTGTATAATTTTTTTAGAAAATATCATTTTCGTAGAAAAAAATTATATTATTACATAATTTTTATACAGAAAACTCTACCAAAATGATGTTGAAGTAGCCTTTTTTGAAATCATAATCCAAAATTGTAGTGTTTCTCTTTGAAACAAAAGGATCACAAATGGATACATCAATCTATATGAAAATTATATATAAAAATTCTTTTCTTTACCATTACGTTTTTTTTTTTTTTTTTTAACTCTTACCTTCATTTTATTTGCCGTGCGGTTCAGAATGGCCGTAAACTCTACCACCCATTGCCGTCAACATCAACTTGCTTATCAGCTCTTGAAGCTCTTTGTCACTAGGACCGTGATTCATTAACCGGATCCCGGTCACCAATTCTTCTACCGTAATACAACCTATGCATTCAAGCTCCCGTTAAAATGCTGGAAAATATGTGAGAGAGAAATTTAAAAGCCACATGGCTCATATCCATGCACCCATGGACGAAGCTAAGGGCTAAAGGAGTCCAAATTCTCTAAAGTTATATTATAAAGTTAATTGTAGAATAAACATAGGATTGGTACACATGTGATAAATAATATAACTAATTTTATAATTGTTAAAATAGTAACAAACTCTATAATTAATTGAAAGAGTCCCAAAATAGGAGATCTCTCCTCCCTCCCTCTCATATGCACTCAGTAATTAATTACAAAAATTCTAAATAGAAATGTTTATCAAGAGAAAAAATGTAACTTTATTTTTCTTGGAGTCTCTTTCGTTCTTTAACAATGAAGAACTATGAACTTACCTGTTCTCATACAAAATTTCTTTGGATTCATAATAACAAATTGTGTTGAAGATTGAAAACATTATGGTAGAAAGAAATAAAAAAAAGGAGACATAAAATTGGGTTCTATATATAACTACAGAGAAGAGGACAAAACAAACAAAAATGTGGATCCAGGCCTCCACCAGTTTTGTTATGAGTGGCTTCAAGATCTAACGTATTTAATTGATGAAACATCCGAAAGACTTTAAACGAATATGAAGATGTAATGTTTCAAGTTTTTTTTTTTTTTTTTAAGATGGGGTTCTGTTTAAGTTTTTAATTTTTTTAATTTTGGGTGAGTTTAAAGAAAATTTGAAGAGGTTACTTTGCAATGGATTTTTTATCCATGATTCTGTGGAGAGAGAGAGAGAGAGAGAGAGAGAGAGAGAGAGAGAGATTTCTTATTGGAAATTCTTGCAATTAATTAACGTGTGAATGTGGAAAGGAAAAGAGAGAGGGATTTTCTATTTTGACTCTTTCAATAAATTACGGGCTTTGCTACTATCTTACAATTGTAAATTAGTTATATTATTTGTTACACGTGCACAAATCATAAGTTTATTTTATAATTAATTTTACAATCTAACTTTAGAGTTTATAGACTCGGGCCTAGCAAGGAAAAATAGTATAATAATTAGGTAATACTGAGTATTTAATGATAATTTTTATTAAATGGTGATACGTGATAAATATATACATCAATAATATAAATTTATAGTATAATAAAAAGATCTTCAAAAAAACGTCCTAAGAGATTTTGTCATTATTATTTTTTCTAATGCCATCTTCGTTCCCCACCTGCTTCTCGGGCAGCGGATTTACAATATGTCTCTACTGCAACCAAGAATAGAATAGGAAAAATAAGGAGAGAGAAATAAATGGAGGGAAAAGAATTTTTTGTTTTTTTGGGAGCTGCTGACATGTTAGTGGTTTAATATTTGAATTTGAATATTCTTTATTTCATGATTTGATTGGAATGAAAATTTTCATTCCATCAATTAATTGACTAGATGATGTTCTATTAAAATTATGTTGTTTTATATTAACATATATTTCTTTATACAAAAACACAAAATCTTTTAGGATTGCTTACAATCACATCTCATGAACTATGACTCAGTATTATTATACTTCTAAATTTTAAAACGTAACAAACTGACTCTTTAAACTACTAATTTGTATCAATCAATCCCTTCTATTAGTAATGTATTAGTTATCAGTTAAGATAGTTAAAAAATTATCATGTCACTTACACATGTTCACAAAAGTTTATTTTATACTTAAATTATATTTTTTTTTGTAATAATTATTTAATAACTGAAATACCCATTATTCTGTTCCTATATTTACATGTCATTTTAAGGAGTATTTCAGTCATTAGCAATTATTGTAATATGAGAAAATTAATTTATATATAAAATTATATTTTTGTTAACATGTACAAATCAAATAATAACTTTTTATTTATTTTCTTAACAGATTACTAATAAGAGAGATTGATTGATACAAATTGATAGTTCAAGAGTCAAGTTGTTAAGCTTCAAAATTTATGAGAACATAATAATACTGAGTTATAATTCAAGAGATATGTTCATAACTAGCCTAATCTTTTATCACTTAATAAGTTTTAAATCAATTTATCCTAACCCTTCACATTTATATGAGTTGAGATCGGTGCGAGAAAGTCTCTTCATACTTGCCACATGGTTGTTTCTCATTGGGCCACGTCAACCACCTAAGCAACTGCACACTTTTCAACCGCAGCAAAATCGAGCCCCAAATGAAAGGTTACTCAAGCACGTTATGCCGGTATTCGTTGTGGAGGAAAGTACTTTGGTTTAAAAAAGGTTTATTATGTAATTGACCTAGTTCAGTTGATCACTGGAAGATTAGGGGTTTAATTCTTATCAAACAAAAGAGTTTTTTTTGTAAGACCTTTAACCTGATAATTATCTGATTTATATAGAATAAGAGAATTATATATATTTCAGAATTAATCGTGATGCATACAAACTAACTCAAACACTCGATTAGTTAAAGAAAAAAAATAAATTACACCGACAGTCCTTTTAATTTATTCATTATCTCAATTTGACTCTTATAGTTTCAATTGTAATAAATTTACCCTTTACTTTTACGAGAGACACACAATTAGTCCAATTAAAAAAGGTTTTGGACGAAAAATGCTCACATGCCACGCATGTGAGGGTATAATGATAAAATTGTCATATTTCTTAGATAACTATTGACATCATCAACCCACATCCTGCCATGTCACTTTCTTAACTTTAGAAACATTCAATCTTGTCACACTAGATCACCCCACCATTCCCTCTTACTCCCTCATTCTCGCGTTTTCTCTCTTAACTGCAAACCCATCCCTCCTCTCTGCTTCTCTCATTTTAGCTCTCTCTCTCTCTCTCTCTCTCTCTCTTAACGCAGACCCTTCACACCATTGCAGTCAACACCTTTGTCTCTCCTCATTCTTTCTCTCTTTCTCTGTCTAAAACCAAGACCCACTCTTTTCTTCTGCCTCTGCAATCAAGGAAATTAATCTTTCATGTCATGAGTGCAACTGTATTTGCATAAGCAAAGTCGAGGGAATTTATGAAACCTCTCTTCCTTTTCGTGGATTTATCTTAGAAAACATTTTTTTTATTTGTTCGACTTTTTGTATCTGCATATAGTGCTTAAGTTTACCCCATAAACCCAGGACAATTGCTGAAAAGATAAATGTACCACTTTTATTTAGTTTCCATATGCATCATTCTTTATATTTGCAGAATCTTGAATTAATCATATGCACGTCTATTTGAAATTTACAAATCATAGAAGTTCGAATTGGTGAAGACTAGCTAAAATTCTCTCTGTTTTTTTCGAATTGTAAATCAAAGAATTTTTCTGTGTTTTTTTTTTTTTTTTTTTTTCAGAGAACCAAATTCAAAGCAACATTGGTGTATATACCCGTGTCTAATATATATTCCAAACCAGGCACCATTGGTGCACATATACCCCAGTCTATATATGTATATAGCTACAAATATACATATGCTCACACACACATATCATATGTATATATATTCCAAACCCATGCTTACCATGAGCCATGAAAGTGGGCAGGGATGAACCAGAGTTTCATCTTTGGAGGGCTAAAATATAAAAGTTGCACTAACTAATATCAACCATCGTACTTCTACTAATTTAAAAATAAAAAATATACTTTCATAGTAAATCAATGCATAAATAATAAAGTTGATATCTATTCAGTCTTCACAAAATATAAGCTACAAAATAAGTGGTTGTTGATACATCTTAACTTAATCAATTATCATAGTGGAACTCGACCTTCTTTCAAGCCTGGAAAATCTTCTATGATTGTCTCTGTGCTAAACCTCATTGCAATTTCCTTTTCAATGTACACAAGCAAAGAGGTTGTGAGAAAATCATCTTCCATTTTGTTATGAAACCTAGTTTTGACAATACTAATGGCAGATAATGATCGTTCTGTAATTACAATAGAAATTAAAAGAGTAAGCACAAGCACAACCACTCTAGAAATAAGTTGATAGGTCATTGATCTTATAGTCTTTACCAACCACTGATACAATTCAAAAATAGTTGACAAGTTTTTGTAGTTCGAATATTGAACTACATTATGCTCATAATGATGAACTTCCATTCTTAATTGTATTTTTTCATGATCTATGAAGTCTTGCGGATAAAACTTGTCAACTAACTGACAAAAATCATCGATTCTGAAAGCTTCAGACACATCGTGAGAACTTAGAGCTGAGTTAAAAATAAGTAACTCAATTGCATGCTTACTAAATTGACTATTCAATTCTTGTAATTGAGAATCAATTGCAGCATAAAAAAATATCCACTCGATAATGATGCTCAATTGTGTAGTCATCTTGTTGATGACAAGCTCAACCTTGTCTAGAAATATACCGAGCACTCACATTTGGGACATCTATATTGCGTGCTTTGTAAAATGATTTCACATTGGCAAGTAAATCATCCCATTTGTCATCTCTGAAACTTTGAATAAGTATCTTGGTAGATAAAACAAGTTGCATAGCATTTAATATGTCTTGAGATTGGCACTGCAACGATTGATAAAGTAAATCAGTTATCTCCCTAATTGCTATCATAAGATGTAACATGAAAACAAATTCAAATGAAGTCAATGTCTCATAGGCTGAGTCTCCTTGTTGAGAAGAAGTATTTCCTTCATCAATGCTGGTAAGTAGAACTACACAGGTTGCACTAAACATCTTTACCAAGCTAGAAATTGACTTCAAGTGAGAGCTCCAACGAATATTTCCAGCCCATTGTAAAGTGTCAATCTAATTAAGTCCATTTCCACTCTCGAGCTCATCAATGAATATCATATAGGCAATTTTTGTAGCTTGAGCAACTTTCAATTCATCATTACGCTCACATAAAGTACTAACAATATTGACAATAAAAGTCAGTTTAGTGAAAAATTGATGAATATGGATAACTACTTTTGAAACTGCCACTAATGCCAATTGAGCGAAGTGCGAAGCAATGTACATAATAAGCATAGGGACAATCATTTAAAACTAAAGCTTGGAATCCATTAAACTCACCTCGTATATTACTTGCACCGTTGTATCCTTGCCCCTGAATATTCTGGATATCTAGATTGTGATAGGTCAATACACTATCTCATTTTTTAGAGTCAATGTTGTAGTGTCAGAAACGTGAATAAGCCCAAAAAAACGCTCTCACACAAAACCATCTTTGTCGACAAATCTCAAAACTATAGCCATTTGTTCATTCTTTAACGCATCCCGAGCTTTATCAACAATTAAACAATATTTTGCATCACCAATTTCTTCAAGAATTGCCTTTTGCACTTTAGTTGAAAGAATATGCAAAAAACTTTTCTGGACCTTTGGTGATGTGTACGAGACATTTTAGGAGCTCTATCTAATACTTCAGCAACCTTTTCATTGTATGAGCCCAACAAGTCCAACATTTGAAGAAAAATTTTCACGATTGATTAAACCAACACTCTCATCACAATCTCTAAAAGCACAACCTTGAAAGGCAAGCCACCAGACTATCTCAATTGAGACCTTTAATCGGAGTCGATTGTTTATAACTTGTTCAGAAGTGAAATTATCAAGCACCTTTTGTATATGTTGAAATTGATTCATCAAGTCTTCACATGATCACTCGCCAACTTTATGAAAAGAGTTATGATCTTTCCCTATATGATTTAGAAAAGCATAATTTTGTATGTCCCTAACTTTCTTTCAGTTCTTGAATCCATTAATAGTAAATGCACTTTGCCTAGGATATCCAAAGCCATATGGCTTTCTGAAGAGAAAACATGGCAAATAGAAGGTTGTATCATTTTTAGGTGAATATTCCAGTCATGAAGGAAATAGCTTGAACCATGAAGGTTGAAAGCTACGAAGATGAGTTCCGAATCCAAATTTGGGATACTTTGAAAGTATAGGTTGGTGTGGACCAATCTCTACATAAGCTCGTCGAATTTCATCACATTGATTAACATGATAATCCAAAATCTATGGATGTAATCCAAGGTCATGCTTCAATGAACTATTTTCAATTTCATTGACTTCAATTCTTCAAGATTTTGTTGGAGGATTTTCAGAGATCGGGATCTCAATATTAGAGGCTTGCAATGGTCGATCGCCAACATCAAACTCTAAACAATTTGCACTTTTTATTTTGAAAAATCTATCTATTGTAGTTGGCTTTCTCATTCACTTTATATAATTTACAAATCAAATAAAAATATTTTCCAATATCATTAGCAATTCATTTCGTAATTTATATTCTACACATTGTCAAATCAAATAGCAAGATTTTCTCATATCATCAGCAATTCACGAATGTACCAAAGCCATAAAAATATTTATATGAAGGAATGAAAGATAAACTCCTAAATTCTCATCCAATGCATATAAATGAGCAGAATATACATTGAGAATATTTTTTTCATTATTTTTAAAATGTGAAATAGAAAATCACTTAAACTAATCACAATATTAAATGTTTAACAAGTATTCCAAGTAGAGAGGAAAAAAGAAGAAAAGGTTTTCCCAAAAACTTACTAAGAAACTCGCAGTTGTAGTGGCACCCCAATTCTTCAATGCTGCTAGATCATAAATTGTGGTTGCCTTTTCCTCATTACATGATCTTCTATAATTCTAAAATTTCATGAATCATAACATAAGACAAATGATTAAAAAGGCAACCATTGTTAATTTACTACAAATGGATTAATAATTCCAAGAAAGAGATAAAGAAAAGTGGTTATTGTAACCCATTTTAATAGGAATATTCAGTCTCCAAGAGAATGGGACTTACTGAAGGGTCCATAAATGGATTAAAAAAAATTAAGTAATAAAATATTTCAACCCATTTATGAAAATTGAAATTCATAAAACACATTTCTTGAGCAATGTATATAAATGAATGTTAAGTAGCCTAAAACAAAAGAATACTAAAAATATATATTTACCATTAAAGTGGTTGTGAACCAGTGCTGGGGTCCGGGGAAACAAAGAAATAGCCTGACCATCTGCAAAGCTTTGTAAAAATTACCATTCACAACTTCAATCTTGAAGAAGGCCTTTTCTTCTATCCAAGAAGGCCTTGAAGAAACCCTCTCTCCAAATTTTTCTTTTGGCTGAGCATATACGAAACTGATGGGTATGGTGGGCTAGTATTGTGTGACGGTAGTACATGGGAAAAGTAAGTAAAAATGTGGACAAAAAACAATAACATATTGTGTAATGACCTAGCCAATGGCCACAAAACCCAAAAACAAAATATAATTAAGCCAAAAGTAATATACATTTGGCAGTACCAACAGAAGTTGGGAGTAGACATTGGGTTGGGGGGGCCACTGTATTGTGCTTATATAATATATATAAAAGGGGTAGGTAGTATACTAGGGGGTTATGACAGAAGTAGGGGGCCATGGCCCTTACTGTCTATGCCTAGGTTCATCACTAGAAGTGGGTGTTACCAATTTTGTTGGACGCGTTGGATCAATAATGGTGGTGCCGACTAGGGTGATGGCTAATGATGGGTTGATTTGCACGATTTTTTTCTTACTGCGAAATGGATAAGGTGAAGGCATAGGGAGAACCAAAATGAAGAAAATGAAAAGAGAGGACGGTCGGGCTGGGGTGGTTTCGTTGGTGGCATCAATGGTGAGTGGTATAGATTTTGCAGCATGTTTGGTTATTGGGTTAGGAAGGGTAGGATGGGTTTTGGAATGTCTGGCCATGGAGGTAAGGAGGGATATCATTCTTAGTAATTTTAACAAGGTGATTTTATCATTATACCTCTCACGTGTGTGGCACATGCATATTTATCATCCAAATCTATGATGACCGTTTTCAATTGGACTAATTGTGTATATTTCACAAAATTAAAGAATAAATTTGTTCTAATTAAAACTACATGGACTAAATTGAGACATAAGATAAACTACAAGGACTTCCGGTGTAATTCGCTCTAAAAAAATATTTTAATATCTACCTTTTCCATTAATGCTTACAAATATAGAAATTGAACAAACATAGACTTTGATACATCATATATATATTCGATACTGTAAGTGGGATTTTCCTGGAAGGCTGGGCCGAACTCTCAAGCTCAAAATGAATGGGTTCAAACCCCCTGCAAAAGAGGAAGATTAGAAGTGGTCGATCCTTTGTGGGCCGATCACACTCCAATGATTAAGTTAGCAAACTTAATTGAGATAAAAATCAATGAAGGTTGTGAATACTTGGGGTTAAGTGTCCATACCTGACCCTCGACGTCTTGGGTATTTATAGAGTGATATATGGAGTGCATTTTGCCTTGGCCTATGAGCAGGCTCTCATGGTCTGCTGGGTAGGCATCATCATTGACGCCGCCTGACTACTTACAGGGTCTGGTGCACCGTCGCGGGGGATTCCGGCTGACCGGACGTGCACATCGATGTCGCGTGGTGCTACTGCTTGTGCATTTAATGCAGGTCAACTCTGCATTTAATGCTCGAAGACCGCTAGCGGTTTGGGCTTACCTTTCGCAGTTTGGGTTATGACATGGAGCAGGTCGGCGGTCAAGGTCGGCCCTCCCTCTATTACTGATCTAGGCCGCTAAGCAACCCCAACCTTAATTTGCGTAGGTTGGGCCTCATCCATTGGGTTGGGCCGGGGATTATTCTCCCACAATTGCCCTCCAGCCTTTGTGTCGTCTTGGCTTCTGAAACGACTAAGAGCTGTAACGGTCACCCAGCCACATGAATGGCGGGGATTTTAAAAGAGTTATTGTAGGGCATCATTGAATCGACGGCAGACGCGATGTTTCGGCAAAGCGTCATGATTACTACCGTTTTCTCGCGCACAAACCGACGACACTGATGCGTATAAAAGAGCGATGCCCTATTCAGTCGAAAAACACTTGGTTTTTCCTTGCCTTTCGAGTAGCGTGTGCGTCGGCTATTTCGGCACTCGCCACTGTAAATGTTCTTCGAGCCCACTCCTCTTTTGCTCTACAGTGTAGTTTCTGTGTTTTGACGGTTGCCCCCTGATGGCATCTCGTCTTCAAAAGATGTTAGACGGTCCGTCGGCCCTTACCGCGTTCAGGGCTAGGTATGAAGTTCCGGATGAGATCGGCTTAGAGTTGGTCAATCCCGAGGACTACCGTATGGGTGAGACCGAAAAGGGGGTGCCGTTCCCAGTCATTGCTATCGTAGAAGGGGGACTTAGGTTTCCCCTCAATCCTCTTCTTCAGAAGTTCATAGTAAAAAATAAGGTGTCGCCCTCCCAGTTATTATCGAACGTTTATAGGATCTTTTTCGGCATGCTTGAAATAAATCGGCGCCTGGGTGTGAACCTAGGCCTCGCCGAACTGGATTATTACTACACACTTTGTAAAGTCGGAGGTAGTTACAAAGTCTACCTGCAGGCTGTAGAAAAGTCCTTAGAGTTAGTGAAATGTCTGCCTTCCTCCGGTAAGGGCGTCGACGAAGTTAGGGTTTGGGTAACCGGTCCTTGGAAGTTCGGCGACGTTCCTGAGAAGGATAGACCGGTGATTCGATGCTCTAGAGAGCCCGTTGAAATAGGTTCGATGCCGACCTCTTATACTGTGAGTCTTTTAAACTGTAGTATGCACCTCCCTTGACCCTCATATTTTTGCAGAGAAGAGGGAGAAGCGGTCAAGGGCGCGTGACTGGTTGGTCAACTTTGACGATCTCAACAAGGTTTTGAACTACATCGGCGAGGGCAGATTAAGGCACGTCAGTCTGGTTGCGCATATTTTGCTCGCGTACCCGTTGCGATACTCAACCTTCACCACCAACACGGGTGTTCCCCAGAGTACCCTTGCAAGATTGGCGAAGGAAGGTGCCGAGGGAGACTTCGAGGAGATTCCGACCGGCATTGTAATTGAAAGGGCCCGCAGCCCTACCGGGGTTACAGTTGCAGTTGCTCCTCCGTCAGAGCCCGGGGGCGAAGAACAACGTGGGGAGCGATCGAGGTCCCACAGTTCGGCTTCAAGTTCGTCGCCATTCACTGAGCCGGACCGCCGGGTTAAAGTTCCGGAGACAACACAAGATTCCACCCCGTCCCCCACCGCAGAGGACAGCATGAGTCTGAGGAAAAGGATGTTCGCCGCTGCTGGCAAGCCACTGAAGTCGGCCGCGGCCACTTTCGCCGATGCCCTAACTGCCGAACTGGCAACAACTCCTGCCGAGGAAACTCTTCCCATTCAATAGAGGCCCGAGACTCTGCAACAGAAGAAAAGGGGACTCGGCAATAGAAGAAAAGGGGGCCCGAGGCTACCGCACCGACTCCAGCACCCAAAAAGCAGAAAGGAAAAGACATAGTGGATGAGGTCGACGAAACTGTGACCATTACGCTTGATATCCTAGGCCGACCTCTCTCGACAACTGATTCGATGATCGAGCAGATCGAGGTAGCCTTCGGTGTGATGAAGAGTGTTCTCTAGAAAAAAGATATGGCAAAGTTGGGCGAGGCCAGTGATGCGGCCGTTTTTATGGGAGCCTTCCATGATTCACTATTGGTAAGTCGACGTTCGTTCTTTTCCGTTTCAAGGGCTTTTCTGATCAACTACTTTAACACGACTTTCTCTTGGTTTAGGGCTGCCTAAATTCCTTGGAAGCGATGACCCGCTTCCAGAAGCTCGCCGAGGTGCAACAAGAACTTATCCAAGAGCACGGCCGGTTAAAGGAGAAATGGATCGGTGCCATAAGGACCGGATCACCTTCAGGAAGCAGGCCGAACATGCGTCTGCCGAGCTGCTGTTGATGAAGGCTAATTTTGAAAGGAGGGATCAAGAACTGACCGATCTTGAAAAGGAATTAGACGTGCAGTCTGTGGATCTGCACAAGGCCAATGTTGAGGTCGTGGCGCTCAAAACCGAAGTGGCCAAACTGAAGGTTGATGAGGAGGTGTTGCTGAAGAGGGGCGAGGACAGAGGGGCCAATGAACTGGCCATTGAGATGGCGGATTTGAGCCGTACCATATTTCGGTAGGGCTGGAGTGGAGCTCTCCATGTCCTCGACATCGACAAAACTACTGACATTTGACGTCTATGCCCTGACTATTTTAACACAATTGAGAACGGCGTCGTGGACCCAAAGAAGGTGATTGCCAATGTTGAGCATCAGAGACAGATTGCTCTGCAGATCGCTGCTGAAAAAGATAAGGCAGAAAAGGAAAAGCGGCGGCCGAGCAATCGAATTCTGCCGAACATTCTTTAGATTGCACGACGGAGCCATCTGTATTGCCAGAGGACAAGTTGGCATAATCTTTTGTAGTCTTTCCTTGTTTCTGGAACATGTTTTGTATTTACCGCCATTTGTAAATGAAAGTTTGGTTTTGCCTCATTATCCCCTGTTTGATTTAAGTTTGTATAACTTCCCCTTTTTGGTCAAACTGTCTAATTCGGTCAACACCAAATTTTACCTTTGTTCTTCATGGAATTCATGGGTCAAGTTTTTACAACTTGGTTTTTGTGGCCTTTTTTAGTCGACCTGCCCAACTTGGACAGGACCAAGTTTTTATACTTGGTTTTTGTGGCCTTCTTTGGCTGACCTGCCCAACTTGGACAAGACCAAGTTTTTACACTTGGTTTTTGTGGGTTCACAGAGTGCTCAAAGTAGGGTTGTTTGAATAGCTTCATTTTCATTGATTCTTCAAAAAAGCTTTACACATTTGATGAACTGTTACATCGCACGGGGCTTCGCACTACTGGTAGAATTTCTTCAAGTTGCTTGCATTCTAGGGTCGCGGCAATTGTCTTCTTTCTTCAATAGTCTCCAATCTGTATGCGCCAATGCCGACCTGGGATGTTACTCTGTAAGGGCCTTCCCAGTTTGGGTCGAGCTTGCCATCTACCGCGTTCTTGGTTGCCTCCAATACTTTTCGTAAGACTAGGTCACCCGGAGCAAAGTTTCTCGGGCGGACCCGTTTATTGTAGGAGCGTCTTAGCTGTCGTTGATACTCCGTGAGCCTGATCAAGGCAGCTTCCCTTCTTTCTTCGACGAGATTCAGGTCTTTTGTAATCGTCTGGTCATTGAGACCCGAGTTGAAAGTTGCCGATCTGATAGTTGGTAGTCCAACCTCTAAAGGGATGACTGCTTCCACCCCGTATGACAAGGAGAACGGGGTTTGGCCGGTAGACCTCCTTGGGGTTGTTCTATAGGACCACAGAACGTTGGGTAGCTCCTTCGTCCACTTCCCTTTGGCCTTATCCAGTCGTTTTTTGATTCCGTTAAGCATGGTTTTGTTTGAAATCTCGGCTTGCCTGTTGCATTGGGGATAGGCCGGCGTCGAGTAATAGTTTCTGATCCCCAATCCTTCGCAAAATGATCTGAACATATTACCATCGAACTGGGTGTTCTTTATTCGAAACAACGGCACGGGGTAACCCGAATCTCGTGACTATGCTCTTCCATACGAACCTTTTGGCATCGATTTCCCTGATGGTTGACAAAGGTTCTGCTTCTACCCATTTGGTAAAGTAGTCGGTCGCTACGATGAGGAACCTTTTGTTGCCCGAAGCTCGGGGCAGAGGTCCGACAATGTCCAGTCTCCACTAAGCAAAAGGCCACGGACTGGTGATGGTTGCGAGATCTTCGGCCGGCTGGTGGATGATGGGGGAAAACCTCTGACACTTGTCACATTTTAGGACTTACTGGGCTGCATCTTTCTGCATGTAAGGCCACTAGTATCCCTGTGAAATGGCTCGGTGTGCTATCGATCTTCCGCCGACATGGCTTCCACATATCCCCTCGTGGATTTCAAACAAGACACCCTATACTTGGTCCGGATGGACGCAGTGCAAGTATGGACTTGTAAAGGAACATCTGTAAAGCTCCTTACTTGGTGATAGCGAACATCTGAGAGATGTATGTTTGATTCGCCGAGCTTCAGTCTTGTCTTCTGGTAATTCATCTCTGTCGAGGTAGGAGATAATTAGGTCCATCCATGATGGTCCCAGCTGTTCTGCCGTTAGGGCTTCCTCTTCCTCCTGAAAGATGCTTGGTTTGGCAAGGGTTTCCACATTGATTGTCCTTTTTGACCCAGCCTTTAAAGCTGTGGCCAAGGTTGCCAAAGCATCTGCATGTGAGTTGTTGTACCGGCTGATCTGTCGAAGCTTGTAGCTTTTGAATCGGCCGAGAAGTTTCTTGGCTTTAGCTAGGTACTGTGTCATTCTGTCGTTCTTTGCTGCGTATTCTCCCGTAATTTGGTTGACAACGAACAGGGAGTCCGAATAGATGACGATCTCAGGAATTCGAAGTTCAATGGCTCGGCGTATTCCGGCGAGCAAGGCCTCGTATTCAAACTCATTGTTGGAGGTAGTGAACTTGAGCTTGATGGCTTGTTCGATGGTTAGACCGTCTGGTGTGATGAGTACAATGCCTGATCCTGCCCCCCGGTCATTGGAAGCTTTGTCAACATACAGTTGCCAATGATCAATTGTTTCCCAAAGATCCAGGGGGAATTCGTTGTGTGTTTGGGTAGTTGCTGGGGTTTGTTCTTCCTCTGTTGGTAACTCGATAGAGAATTCGGCAATAAAATCTGCAAGAACCTGCCCCTTTACTGCCAATCTGGGCCGAAACTTGATGTCGAACTCCCCTAATTCCACGGCCTATTTTGCCAATCTTCTAGAGAAGTCGGCCTTTCTTAGAAGAGGTTTGAGCTGGTGGTTAGTGAGGACGTTGATGGCGTGAGTTCTGAAGTAATGCACCAACTTGCGGGATGCTACTAGCAGTGCTAGCGCCAACTTTTTAAGGGGTAGGTACCTACTTTCTGCTCTGAGAAGGGTTTTGCTGACATAGTAGATTGGCAACTGCTAGCAGTTCTCTTGCCTAAGTAGGACGGCACTGACCGCATGGTCTGATACTACAAGGTAGAGGAAGAGTTCCTCGTGCTGAAGGGGGGTGGAAAGCAAGGGTGGTCAGGTCAAGTATTCCTTCAGATCGGCAAGGGTAAAGTCACATTCTGGGGTCCATTCGAACCGTTCCTGTTTTTTGAGAAGCTGGAAGAACGGTCGGCACCTGTCCGATGAACGGCTGATGAACCTGTTGAGTGCTGCGGCCATTCTTGTCAGTTTCTGAACTTCTTTGGCATTCTTCGGGGCTTAGATGCTTTGGATCGCACTGATCTGTTGTGGATCTACTTCAATGCCCCGATGCGTGACCAAGAACCCCAAAAATTTGCCTGAGCTGACACCAAAGACGTATTTTGAAGCATTTAGCCTCATTTTGTACTCTTTCAAGATGTAGAGCACCACTTTTAGATCTGCCAAGTGAGAGTCGCTCAGTTTGGTTTTTACCACCATGTCATTGATGTAGACCTCGACAGTCCTGCCGAGTTGCGTCTTGAATATCTTTGTGACCAATCGCTAATACGTGGCTCTGGCATTCTTCAGACCAAAGGGCATAACCTTGTAGCAGTATATACCCCTTAGAGTGATGAAGGCCGTCTTTTCTTGGTCGTCGGGGTGGAGGGGAATCTGGCGGTATCCTCGGTAAGCATCCAAGAAACTCATCCTCTCGAAGCCAGCGGTTACATCCACAAGCTGGTCAATTTTGGGGAGGGGGAATGGATCCTTGGGACATGCTTTGTTGAGGTCAGTGAAGTCTACACAGACCCTCCACTTGCTGTCCTTCTTTTTCACGACCACTGTATTTGATAACCAACTTGGGTAGTTGATCTCTCGAATTGCCCCAGCTTCCAAAAGTTTCTCTGTTTCTTCCAGAACAGCGTCCACATGCTGGGTAGCCGCCCTTCTCCCCTTCTGGATAATAGGTCGGCAATTCGGGTCAACATTCAGTCGATGACAAGCAACATCGGCGCCGATCCCAGGCATGTCATAAGGGGTCTAGGCGAACACTTCTAGAAAGCTCATCAACAACTCGATCAGGGAATATTCCTCTCGTTTGGACAAGGAGGTGTCAATGACGAAGTACTTATCTCCATGTCGATCAATGTATATTTTCTTCAGATCCTCCAGGGCTTTATTCTCAGGAGTCATCCCCACATCCTCAATGGTAGGAGTATCTTCGTGCAGCTCCATCATTTGCACATTCTCAGCTCTCGTCTTGGTTACGCATGCTGTTAAGAAGCACTGCTTGGCAGCCACTTGGTCTCCTCTTATTTCCCCTACTCCACCAGGGGTTGGAAATCAGATTAATTGGTGGTAGGACGAGGGAACGACCTTCATAAGGTGTAACCAAGTCCGTCCTATGATGGCATTGTAGGGGAAGGGCACGTTGACTACCAAGAACTCGGTTTGCAATGTGATTCCACCGGCTGTGACCGGAACAGTCACCTTCCCCATGGGCCAAACTGGATCTGAGCTGAATCCGACCAACGGGCTGAGTGACAGCTGGAGGTCGAACTCCTTGAGTTCCAATTTCTTGAACAGGCTGTAGTACATAACTTCGGATGAGCTCCCTTGGTCAATGAGCAATCTTGAACAACGGGCTGAGTGACAGCTGGAGGTCGAACTCCTTGAGTTCCAATTTCTTGAACAGGCCGTAACACATAACTTCGGATGAACTCCCTTAGTCAATGAGCAATCCTTTGACATCACAGTCGGCCACTCTTAACGTCACCACCAACGCATCGTTATGGGGAACTTGTACTCCCCTAAGATCTTCATCAGTGAAGGTAATGGGCGTATGGCAATTGCCGATCTTGGTTTTCTTGTTGGGCGGTTGTATCTGCATTACTTCCCTTAAGTGTGCAGCCTTTTGCATCTCGGCCCGGTATCTATGTGGGTCGACGGTTCCTGACTCAGCCAAACTGTGCAACACATTGATTACCCGAACCGGCCTTACCTCTGTCTCCTTCTGGGTCGTGTCTTCCACCCGCGGTTGCTTGGCCTCCTTCTTCGTCTTTTCCCGATCGATAAACTGGTTGAGATGGCCAGCCTTGGCCAAATCTTCCAAATGGGTTTTGAGATGCCGACATTGCTCCGTTTTATGCCCCTTCTCGCGGTGGTATGAACAGAACCTCTTCTGGTCTCGGGTTGCTGGGTCTCTTCCTAACTTTGGTGGCCACTTAAAAAATGGCTTATTGCTGATCTGGGGCAATATCTTATAGATGGGATCTTTAAAGACTGTATAGACCCCCTCTGTTACCCTTTTCCCCTGGTTGCTATCTTCTGATCAGGGTTTCTTGGTATCCTTCTTATTCGCCTTCTCTGCAGCAACGCTGACCTTGGCCGATGCTGGCTGGGGCGCGTCTTCATCCAACCGCGCATAGCGCTCGATCCTCAGCATCAGTTCCTGTATGGTGAGGGTTGGTTTCTTCATCAAGGATTGTCGCAAACGGTGATCCCTGGGAAGACCGATCTTGAACTGGGTTACAGCCAATTGCTCGTTGCACTCGTCAATTTCGTTGTAAGCCTCCCAGTATCATCAAGGGTACGCTCACAATCCTTCCCCTTCCTCTTTTCGCAATGTCAGCAAGAAATCAACCTCCTTCGGCTGCAGACTGTTTGCTATGAAACGAGCTATAAACAGCTTGGCAAGTTACCTCCAGCTAGAAACGGACTTAAGTGGCAACTTGTCAAACCACCGTAAAGCCACACTTCCTAGGCTGGAAGGGAAGATTCGACACATCAGCATCTGGTCATCGTACCACACTACCATGAGCTGTTTGTAATGCCGAACATGGTTAATCGGGTCGGTCTTCCCGTCATAGAGGGTGAATTTTGGTGGGGTGAATTTTTGAGGAATTGGGTGGAACTCGATCTCCTCTGTGAATGGCGAGGATGCAATTTGATCCAGGGCCTTTTTCATCAGGTCGTGGGCCGTGCGCTCCTTAGTTTGTTGCTTCCTATCCTCCTGCTTTTTGTTATACCATTTCTCCCAATCCTCTCTCTGCCGATCTCCTTCAGCAGGGTCATTATTTGGCGGGGTTTCACTCCTTCCCCTCCGCTGATTTGTGCGCCTGTTGTCGCAACGCCCGGTACTAGGGGTGTAACTCCCTCTTACTCGCAGCGCTGGATCGTTCCTGTCGCCAATAATCTGCTCGTGATCAGGAGACTTTTCTCTCCCTTGCCCATTTCTTCCAGAGAATGCCTCCCTCATGACCCGAACTTGGGAAGTGAGGTAGGCTATCTCTTCTCCGCGCCGCCAAATTTCCCTCTCCGCCGCACGGAGTGTATCTTCACTTGGGATTCGCCCACTGGAGGGCAACGGGGCAAGGTTCCGATGGTGGTTTCTACGGAAGTTTCTGTCCCTGACGTAGCCCGTATCCCTCTGCATTTCATCTGGTGTCTCCTGGTGGCTTTTAGCAGGTGTCTGTATCTTCGACCTTAGTGTTCTCCTTCTTTGCCGATCTACTGGTGTAGACTGGCAGTGAGCCGAGTTGGTCTGATCTTTACTAGAGGAGGCTCCGATGCCTCTCCCGTCGTGGTTCTCTCTCCTATGTCTCTGGTTGTTTAGACTCATGGTTTTTCTAAGCCTTCCCACAGACGGCGCCAATTGTAAGTGGGATTTTCCGAGAAGGCTGAGCTGAACTCTCAAGCCCAAAATGAATGAGTCCAAACCCCCTGCAAAAGAGGAAGATTAGAAATGGTCGACCCTTTGTGGGCCGATCACACTCCGATGATTAAGTTAGCAAGCTTAATCGAGATAAAAATCAATGAAGGTTGTGAATACTTGGGGTTAACTGTCCATACCTGACCCTCGACGTCTTGGGTATTTATAGAGTGATATATGGAGTGCGTTTTGCCTTGCCCTATCAGCAGGCTCTCATGGCCTGCTGGGTAGGCATCATCATTAACGCCGCCTGACTACTTACAGGGTCTAGTGCACCGTCGCGGGGAATTCTGGCTGACCGGACGTGCACGTTCATGTCGCGTGGTGCTACTGCTTGTGCATTTAATGCAGGTCAACTCTACATTTAATGCTCGAAGACCGTTTGCGGTTTGGGCTTACCTTTCGCAGTTTGGGTTATGACGTGGAGGAGGTCGGCGGTCAAGGTCAGCCCTCCCTCTATTACTGATCTGGGCCGCCAAGCAACCCCAATCTTAATTTGCGTAGGTTGGACCTCACCAATTGGGTTAGGCCGGGGATTATTCCCCCACAGATACCAAACGGATCATATTTTAAATGAAAATTTTGAATTTTGCGGACAGCATGCACACACATCCAGATGGATTTGGATCACAGTAAAAATGCCAGTAGTGCAGATCTACATGTAAAAGTCCCCAATAATCAAGTCAGACACAACCATTGGCACCCCAGTTTGGGTCCGATCCAAAGCCCAACAGCTTATATTCTCTCAAATTTCGCCCTTTGGTTTTTTTTTTTTTTTCCCGATCAACTGTAATAGAGCAAAATGCAAGAATAAAGAGAAATTAAGAACAACTAGGAGATTCTTTGGAACAAACTCCCCTGTTCCACCAATTCAAACGCTCGATATCTCCGAATTTCTATATTTCTAAATTTCTATATCTCCGAAATTTTCAGCTATCTCAAATTTCGCCTTTAAGATAGCTGAAAAATGGTTTCTTTGGAACAAGTGCGCACTTGACAAGCCAACCAACAGGCAAAGATGCGGCTGCAATACCAGCACAAACTCCCCACAACCACCAATTCAAACGCTCGATATCTCTGAATTTCGTCAGAAATTCCACCATCACCACCTGGATAACAATGGTAATCGCAATGATCACCAATAACAACTTGTTCCGATGTATTCCCTCGAACACATTCTTCTTGTCGAGCTTCCTTGAATTGAATACATTAAAAACTTGGCAAAGGACGGAAGTATTGAAGATCAGATTGTTAATGATTTTCCCACTCACCCTGAAGATTGATTCGCCTCTGAACTGTAAGTTCAACAGGATGGCTATCTGGTAGAAGGCTTGAGCGAGTAGGTTCCTCCACATGATATTGGTGATGAGTGGGTTGGTTCGACCCACGGGCAGTTTCTCCATCAGCTCCTTGGTGGGGCTCTCTGTGGCAAGAGCCAGAGCTCCCAGGGTGTCCATGATCAAGTTTACCCACAGTAACTGGACTGCACTAATAGGGATTACATCAGCTGAAACCGCGGCCACGAAGTTGACGACAAGAGCAACAACATTCACAGTGAGCTGGACTTGAATGATTTTCTGGATGATGTTGGCAACACATCTTCCCCACCTCAAAAGAGTGGTTATGGAACCGAAGTTGTCGTCTAAAATGACAATATCTGAGCTCTCTTTGGCCACTTCAGTCCCCTGAATCCCCATAGAAAGGCCTACGTCGGCTTCCTTCAATGCCGGTGCATCATTCGTTCCATCGCCAGTAACCGCCACAACATGGCCTTTTAGCTTCAAGCATTGCACCATTAGGAGCTTATTGAAGGGGGAGGATCTTGCCATCATGCATATTTTATCGACTCTCTCCATTCGCTCCTCTGGTGTGTAATTGCGAAATTCCACACCTTCTACGACTGTACCTTTCATGTCCTGATTAGGCCTGAGTATCCCACATTCAGTGGCTATGGCTCTGGCAGTGAAAACATTGTCACCAATGATCATTTTGATGTTCACTCGGGCATGCTGACAGTCTTCCACGGCTTTCTTCACATCGGGCGACATGGATCCTTTAGTCCTACCAGCCCCAAAAGGGTCAAGTTGCTGTCCTTCATGTTTCTATAAGTTATTTCATCCTCATTCTCTTCGTCTAGAACTTGGTTATGTGCAAAAGCGATGCATCGGAGGCTGCTAGCGGCCATATCTTGAATTGTTTGATCAAATTTATGCCTTTCAACATCATCCAGGATTTTAGTATTTCCTGAGATATCACAATAATGTGAGCACATTGCCAGAATCATCTCCGCAGCCCCCTTCCAGTGCATGTGGATCGTGTTGTCAGCCTTCTTCCTCATTGAAACTCTGCTTCTTTTCTTCGTTGAATTGAAGGCTTCAACATGGAGAATTGCACAACTCTGCTTCAGTTCCTCCATGTCCATGTTTAGTTCTCGCACAGCCCAAGAGAGAATTGATTTTTCAGTCGGGCTGCCGGAGAACTCGAACTCGGACCCTGAAGTGGACTTGTAAACCCACACCTTGGTGGAGCAATTCGAGAACATTGGCTACAATTGAGGCTGAATCTTTTTCTTCCACAGATTCATAGCCGAGCCAGAATTTGTTACCTTCATCAGGTTGAGCGTGAGGGTGCCCGTTTTGTCTGTGCATATGGTGGTGGCGGAACCCATTGTTTCACAAGCCGAACGCTTCTGAACCATGGCCTGATCGGCCATCATTCTCTTCATTGAATAGGCAAGAGTAAGAGTGACAGCCAGAGGCAAGCCTTCAGGGATTGCAACAACTACAATAGTAACTGCAGCTGCAACAATTCCCACCACAGAATTGATAATATCATCAACGTTCATCTTGCTGCCATTGAACTCTGTATTTCCAATCTCATCTTTTGTATTCCCTGTGAAGTAGCGAACCAGCAACACCGTGAAAACTACGAAAGCAACTGCCAAACCAACCTTACCAAATGATGAGGTTAGCATGTTGAGCCGAGCTTGTAAAGGCGTCTGCTCGTTGGAGTCGGGGCTGATTGTGCTCATCATCTCGCCCCATGTTGTGCTCATGCCGACAGAGGTGACAAGCATTCTGCCAAAGCCATCGGCCACCTTGGTGCCGGAGAACAAGAACGGATTTTGGGTGAGATTAACTACTACGTGCTCACTTTCCCCTGTCATGCTAGATTCATCAACTTGTAGCGAGTGTCCATCTATGAACAACCCGTCAGCCGGAACCTGGTCTCCGATCTTTAAGCAAACGACGTCTCCGACGACAATTTGGAAAATCGGAACTTGTTGCCGCCTGCCATTTCTCAGGACTTCAATTGGTATATTGTTGCTGACTTTGGATAACTTGAGGAATTGTCTGTTCTGCCTGAAATTGCTTCCTGCTGAGACTGCAATGACAAGAAATACAGCAACAAATATGCTTCCTCCGTCATACCATCCTTCTTTCGGCCCATGTTCTGTGATGCCGAAGCCAAGTGAAAGTGCTGCGCAGACTAAAAGGATTAGAAGGGTAGGATCTTTCAAAGGCTCCCACACGAAATGGAAGAAACTTTTGGTCGGTGGCCTGACATATGTGTTCATGCCAAAATCTTCATGTCGATAGGAAATTTCTCTGTCATCTCGATTTATGCCATTCTCCAAATTAGATTTGAGAGCAGAAGCTAGACCTTCAACTCCATCATATTTGACAAGCTGGTCCAGATTTTTCTCCTTGACAAGCTGGGTGAGGCTGGACTGATCAATGTTCGAGAAACAGGGGTGTGATTCAAGAACATCGATGACAACTCTGTTTGACGGAACAGGGGAGACTTTCCTCTGTTTCTTGGCTGCAGCCTCTTTCAAGCAAGAGGAAAAGGCCCTTGAGCAATAGATGGTAGCAACTGCCTTATGCCATCTTCTCTTGTTGGCTTTACTAAGTGTCACGGGCTGGCAGGCCAAGCACCACACGGTGACAGTAATGCGACCCGCCATGATCATATGCAGCGGAATACATCCGTGAGGCGACTATGCTCCAAGTAATAGTCCCGCCAAACTCAAACACCAAGGCATAGGATTATGCGCTTGTCCAGGATCCATCCGTAATGCCCCGCATAACTCTTTAAGCACGGACCTCTGATGCTCAAGCCATAAGGCAACCCAAGCTATAGGCGATAGCAACGCCATACTCAAATGCGCGCACACACGGCAAGCAATGTGCTTAGCGCCAGTCCCTCTCGAAACACAAGCTAGATGGCCATGTGCAACTAGACATGCGCGCGTCAGCCAAGCATAACCTGTTAGGTACGACGCCTCCATCCTTGAAGCTCTTAGCGCCCCGCGTCAAGGTTGCCCACAAGGAAAGGCACCACTGAATAGCAACTGATAAGCCCACAACATTGTGCCCCGCGACACCAATGCTAGCCAAACCAAGCGGCCGTGTGCACAAGCGTGAACCCAATGCGTAAGTGCACACGAGACACACGGCATGCAAGTGTGCACACTGAGGTCCAATCCGTCATGGACATAAGCCCCACCACTTTATAATTATGGCATAGCGGGTGCGAATGCCACAACCCCATTCTCGACGCTAATGCCCAACATTTGCCCCACCGGGCACAATGCCGCCCATGTAGCCCATTGACTAGCATGAGGACTGCAGCCACATGCCACAGCCGGCCCCCAAGTCTCGCCCACTCCCTTGGGGGACTCACTTGAATGCTGTCCTTTTCGGTAGCACCAGGGGGTGGTAGAGTCAACACCATGCCCCCCCTTATAATAGCATTCTGAGCCATCTCCAAACTGATAGGAAGAAACATCATACGCCCTCGAGGAGTCATAATCCATAAATCCAATAAATATGAAAAATACAAATTACGAGATTGTCATGCCATCGGCCAATCATGCTCAGACATGCCCCACGCCGAGGCCCCTCGCGGCCCCAGACGTGCCATGGGTGGCAACCCGTGACACTAAGGCAGGTGGGAAAATGGTGTACGGACTTAAAACCACTCAAGCTGGTTTGAAATACTGTAAACATGGTTTGAGAAAACACAAAACAATGGAGGTCTTAGTATTTGCACAACAGAAATATACTGAAAGGGGAACACACAAACGCAAAGAAATATTAAGAGTCGGTTGTAACCGTAACTGCATGCCTTACCGTTGGATTTATCGTCTTCATTGGCACGCGGGCCTTCTTTCTTTTTAGAGGTTTGGAATTCAAACGTCCCAAAAAAAAGAAAAAATTATTTTTTTACTCAACAGAGACAGAGCGTGAAATAAAAGTATACCACTTGTGCAATGCGAATACTATTTGAGTTTAAGTCTTCTGTATGAAGTATTTTTGTAAGAAAATTGCTACATTAATTTTAATCACTTTAAAGGTAATTATTTGTTTGAGCTATTTATATCTTACTAGAGAATGATGAATTATAAATGTTTGTCCGCCTCCTAAAGAGTTTATACTCATTCGGGCATCTGAAGTGTTCTGACTAGTTCTCCTGTGCCATAAAAATAATACGTAAATAATCTCTTTTGTTTTAGTTGTTATACTTACACACACACAAGCAAATAACCCCTTTATACGGGGATCTTGTTTTTGAAATGATAGCTTTGTTTTTGTTTCACTTGTAAATATACGTCTAGTGTAAACTTTTATTTTTTATTTTTTTAGTACATTAGCTTGGGTTGGGGGTTGCTACTATTAGCCTAACCTCGCTCTTCAATAGGAATTGGCGTACAGGCCTTATGACAAAAAAACAACAAAGGAGAATTTTATTGAATTTTTGTATAAAAAACTCAATCAAAATGATGTAGCAGTAAAATTATGAATAAAAATAAATAGGTGTTTTTAGTTTATAGTCCCTTAGCAACGCAGTGGACGTCAATTGTTTGTAGTTTCCTTTGTATTTCCATTTGTAGTGTGGATTTGGTGTAAAAGACTATTGTTTCAGAAAATTAGCACTAAAGAAAACTCATCAAAATAGAGTGACAATGATATTTTTGTTAAAGTAATAATGATTGGTATTTGTTTTTAAGTCGACGGCTCTCATTCAATCATATTATTTTAGTAATAAATTTTATATAAATTTCATAATTTTATAACATTACCTTTTTTAAAAGAATTAATACGAAAAGGAGGCCGCTTATTTAGCATTATCTTAATGAAATAGACAAAAAAAAACAAATTACATACACCCAATAAGAGTAAAGCCTTCCTCAAACGAACCGGACTTCCTGAAAAATGAAAAATTATCTCAAATAATGGTTGCATACATTTGACGTACACTGTCATTTGAGTATTATGCTAAAACATTGATGGAAGTAATTTCTTCTGAAAAAATAAACATAAAGACAAGTTTTTTTTTTTATAAAGGAGCAAATAACACAGGCACACAGCAGAAAAAAACCAGTCGCAAAGAAAGTGGACCCCACAACCACCACCGCTACCTGCCAATTGCTGACAGCATGACGTGCATCTTTGGTTTGAAGGTTTGACTAATTCAAAGTAAGAGCACTGCAAGAAATCAGAGAGAAGGTCACCCTAAATTTGTCCGTTATATTCTGAAAAATTATAATGTCATACGAATAAAAAAATTTATATAAAATTTATTATAAGAATAATGCAGTTGGGTAAGAATTACTCACATTAAAATAAAATATTTATTATAATGGTTTTTAATTATAATAATTTTACTATCACATTATCCTGGTAGAGTTTTATGTATAAATTTTTTGACAGAATAGTATTTTCTTCTGAACAAAATACATATAAAATTTTTTATCCAATAATATAATTGAATAACAATTATTTATTTTAAAAATAAACACTGTTCATAAAATCTCTTAATTATAATATCTGTCAAACTAAACACCCATCTCTAAAATATCCGATTGGATAACAAGAATTGGAAAGAAAGTGGGATAAGAAATTGATTTTATGCCGTCTCTTATATTTTAGAGGGCCGCTAAAAATAGACATGCCGCGTCTACCTTGGCCTTTTCCTATATATGCGGCCAGAGTCGGAACGAATGTGTAATTTGATTTGATGCGGCGTCTCTTGTATGTCATTGCTTGAGTTCGTTTTCGACATGGAAAGTCATTTTGAGTAAACTCTTAAGGCCAATCCGCGTGGAAATTTTGCATTCCTAAAGTATTTAATGACAAAGTTCGTACTTGTCGTATTTAATGACAAAATTCACGTTGCCTCTCTGCTCAAAGTATGGTCTGAAAAAAAAATAATGGATAAGACTTGACTTTTTTTTTTTTTTTGGTTTTTTTGTAGAGAGGCTGATTTAATCGACTCTCGAACGTGTAATATTAAAATTATAGGAGGTGGACCACAATTATTAATGCAATTTATATATTTTCTATTCCTAACTACTATGCTTGTTTGAAGGATGAATTAATAGTTTTGGGATCCCCAGTCATTTTATTTAATTATTATCATTACACATGTCATTGTCATGCATAGATAAATGCAATATACACGGTGAAGAGAGGCTGCCACGCCTCCCGAAACTGTGGGGGTGTTTGGATTGTTCTTTAAAATATTCATAAGTTATAAGTTTAAATTTATTTTAAAAAATTATTTAAATAATTTTTTTTTAAGTTTAAGCTAGTTTTAAAAAGTCACTTTTTAAATAGAAGCCAAACACAGTTTAAAAAAAATCATAAACTCTTAAAAAAATCATCATCTAAACACCTCCTCTTTTATGCTCCTTCGTAATCACATTCATATGCATTTTTTTTAAGCTACAAGGTGTTCCTCTTCTGTCAATCTGTGACCTACAACTTGCTTATAAGTATTGTACCGTCACACAATTCATGTATACTTCATGCCCTATAATTCATACTGGCCGTACAAAATACTTGCAGCCATTGTACTCATTTTCTTCTTTAACTTTACTAATTTGGCTTTGTTAGAAAGGATTTGTAAAGGAAAAGCCCCAGATGGCTGCAATTTGATGTAATCATTTATATATTTAGAGTATAGTAGCGTGCCGAGAATAGTAACGGAGTCAAAAAATATATTTAGAGGAAACAACCATTAATAAAAATTTAGTTTTTTTTTTAAATCAATCATAAAGCACTCAACTTCTATATATATATATATGTATACAGGGTGGCTCCATGTAATGTTGGGTGGGATCAATTGACCCCGCTGGAATTTTAGAAAAATTATAATTAGTGTAATATTAGTAATAAATTTTAATGTTTGAAATCTTGACCCCTTTAAATATAAATTGGACCCTATTGAGATGACTCAAAAAGTTATAAAAAAAAAATGGGTCGTGTTTCGACAAGAGACAATTTTGAACACCTTGTTAAAAATAAAAATAAAAAGTCAAATTTAGGAATCTTGTACACATGGTGAACTAAAAGTTCACTTCTGAAATCTCTTTATATCAGTAATATATATATATATATATACATAAAAAATCACATAACCCATAATTATTATTTAGTGTTTTAACAGTTAATATAAAAAATTATGAATTTCACACCTACTTTGTACTCCTTCATAGTCCATTTGTCATATAGAATGACCCACTTATATGACATGAAATTATGTAAAATATATTACATAGAATATTACCTACGAAAGAAAACATAGTGGCATATAATTATTAGTTCCTTTAATGTTATGTGAAATATATTCAAAACAAAGAACAAAAGTGTCAATCGTCCAACTTCTCTTAGTTGTTGTTCATATATATATACAGACATATATATTTTATAAATTATAATAACTACAAAGAAAAATTTTCAGATAAGTGAAAGGGAAAGCAAACAGAAAGAAAAGAGAGTGAAAGAACAGAGTAAATTTTTTATTTTTGTACTGTTTTGATGATCATTTATGAAAAATAATGGTTAATATATTGAAAATCTGTATTTCTTATTCTAAAATTTTTAAATTAATACTTAAATATTTAATTATTAAAAATGGTGTAAATTTATACTTAATTATAATTTTATAATAGTTCAATATTAAACTACCCCACTGAGCAAAAATCTTAGAGCAGCCTTTGTATGTATAAGATCCAAAAAAATGCTATTTTTAAAACTGTTTGTATAAAATACTTCAATAGAATGACTGTGTTTATAATTAAAAGTCATTATTATGAGTGTTAGATTTAAAATGAAAGGCTTAGATTCAACCACACCATGTTTTAGAATAACTCTGTATAAGTTTGATGTACATATAGAGCACTACTTATAATATATAAGTTCATCTATAGTATACAAAAGGGTGTTCGAAGAAAAAGATACTATTTGAAGATGATATTTATACATATATAGATCAAAATTTTTTTAAAAATGTCTAAAATTATATGTGAAAATAGATTTTTTTATTATTAAAGGGGATATTTACAAATTTTTTAAGGGACAAATTCACAAAAGTTTTAAAACTTTGAGTAAAATATAATTATTGAAAGTTGAGGAGGAGGGGGGCAAGTGCCCCTCTAGGACTTAAGTGGCTGTGCCACTGGTGAGGTATATTATACTTACCCCTTGCAACCATTCCAGCCTCACAGATCATCTTAAAATCTTGATAATCTTGATCCTAAATACAAACATATTATCTTGTTATGTTTGTGTCTTGGATTCTTCCCCTAGCAAGATTACCCCTTGTTAATTAGGTGATGTTAATTGGTCCTGGCCAGCCTTGTAGGTCCTTCCACTGTGCCACTCTCGAGTGAACCTTCAGGTTCCTATAATGGTGGCCATTTGCAACAGATTAACCTAGTTTCTATGTGATTTTCACACATCTTCTCATCAAAGCTTATTTAATAATGTGGATATGGTTCTTAAAAGGATTGGCTAGCCATTGGAATAATGGTGATTAAAGCAAAATATCAGATGAGGCTTATGCTTACTAATCAAGTATTAACACTATGGCAGCCTCAGAGAGTTCAAGCTGTAACCTAAAATCCATGTCTATTAGGATTTCAAACATCATTATCATCAGGGTATGAAGTTTTCAGACTAGCAGATTTTGGATTCAAACGCCTCATAATTCATACTTCTGGTACAAAATACTCGTACCATTGTACTCAACTCTCTGAAGTGTCTTAACTGTATTACAAAAACTTCGTTGATATTGCAGGATTTTTGAATAGCTGAAACTGGGAAATGAGATAGGGGACAGCAATGTTTCAGGGCATAAATGTTTGATTCGCGGAAGATAAGGATTTCCATGAAAATGTTGAAGGGTTGGGCGCTTCTGATGACCCGTCAGGAGCTGGAGATCGCCATGGAAACAAGCCAACATCGGGTGGAAAAGGTTAGTAATTACTATATCTCTTGATGAATCAGTCAATCAAACACTAATTCTATTATAACATTCTACTTTGGCCTTTCTTATTTTTGTACAGATCGATCAAGATGAAACTGAGCTCAAACTTTCTTCACAAACTTAGAGGAGAACAGAAAATGCAGGGGCAATGGGAACTGGAACAGAAGCAACAGAAACATTAGAACAGCCTGTGCCTCAATCTCATCATATTGATTATTCAAAAGGTTCGAGTGTTGATTCGAATAACTCAGCCAAGAGCATTCTGGTTTCTGAAATTGGACTGCAGAATGAGAATCCTGGGCCAGACCTTCTCAACACGGGATCAATTCCAGAGAACCCAACTGCTAATTCCGAGTTTAGAAAATTTCCGAGCTTCTAGTTTGATCTCTCTGTCAAAGCATGGTGTGAAGAATATGATCAAACTCCATTGCTGCATCATGGTAAGACTTCAAACAGAAGGCTATTAAGCATGGATGGTTCTAGTTTTCGAAACCCAATTGCACTAAGAAAATATGATCTAGGTACACTACAGAACCGGGCAATTTCCGCAGAAGAGAAGACCAGTAAAGAGAAAGAAGCGATTCAGACAAGTCAAGAGCTCCATTACTGAACCTGTTGAAAGAAGAGCTATACAATGTTGCTGATAAAAAGGCAGCGAAGGACTCTTCAGCACTAACAAAGAGTAATGGGAAGCAGAAGCCCTGGTCTTCCCTCTTCAGCACCTGCATCTGTTGTGCAGCTGCAATCAACTAAAAGCCTCAAGAAAATACAAAATTTTCTTCAGTTTCATTTCCTTTATGTTTTCTGGGTATGTCTTTCTCACTAGCTTAAGCTTTTTGAAGTGGAGTTCTGGTCACAAAACAGAATCTTGCAGTGCCAACTATGAATTCATTGTTTTTATTCTTTTTCCTTGTCTTGTGTGTAATTCTTTGGTGTTCATTGTTTGTTTGTTTGTTTATTTGAAGAGAAAAATCTGCATTAAGTTGGGGAATTTGGAAGGGAAATTGTGTTTTAGGCGGCTTTTCTGCCTTCGATTGTGATGGCTGTTTATACTTTTTTATATAGCGATATGCATCCTTTATTTGATTCTGCCACCAAAGAATATTGTCCCCAAAGGTAACTTGAGATATTAGAACCTTCTTTTCTAGTGGTTATAGGTTGAGTGGGTGAATAATCAGAAATTCAAGGATGAGAAAACTGCACCAGCAAAAAAAAAAAAAAAAACCTTGGAAGGAGTTAGATTGCTAAGTAGAGCAGCCTTGTCAAGCAATTTAGACACAAGTTGCAGAAAAAATAACAAGGCTATAGGCAAAGGCAAATCCAAGATTTTTGTTCAGTGTAGCCAAAACTTATATAAAATCGAACATGAAATTATTTTCTAATTGATAATAATTTCTCTGTGATGTTGAACAATGGGGCACCGCCTCTGTACAAAAGTAGTATGCCAAAAATCATACTGCTATGAAAAATTTTAATCCAGATTAGGCTTATTAAGGTATGAAATTTCAAGAATACGTTTTAGAATTATGGTAACTAAGCGGCTATGGATGCAATTAAAAGGGTGAATACAAAAGATGTTTGAATTGCAGTCTTTTTTGACCTTTTAAAATAGTAGTACACAATAGTTAGATAATGAAATATTAAATGAGTAAGAACATTTTAATTTCCTATTAGAATAGACTGTTATATATATATATATATATTTGCTATATGTCTAGTGATATTGTTTTCAAAATAGTAAAAGTTGTCAAATCAATAGAGATAGCTGCCCCACTCATCCCTCTTTACATCCGCCCTTGGCTACAGGTCTAGGCACAAAACCAGACCTACCTTCCAAAGACCTCACCATTTCATGTAACTGAGGAAAAAAATTAGAACCCATTTGAATAAGAGGCCAAACAAATGGAACTTCATACATAGAGAGGAGGAAAGCCAAGTTAAGTGAATCAAAAGCCTTTCTAGACACTAACACAGAACCCTAGTAGTTAATTAAAGGGAAGGTTAACCCATTCCTAGGGATGTAAGGTATTCCCGTCCAAGCCCATCAGGCCCGAACCCCCTTGGGTGGCCTGAGAATCACATATCAAAGCCCAGCCCGAAGAAAAGATAATAACAAAATACAAAGCCCTCCCGAAAAGCCCGAAGCCAGGCAGGCTTGAGCCCTAGGTTGGACTAGGCACTGCATATCAAAGCCTTGCCCGAAGAAATTTAAAATAATAAAAACAAAAAATACAAAACCCGAAACCCGGCCTGGTAGCCCTAGGGGCATGGGCTGGGCCTAGGCTTGGCTTTTTAGTTTGGTCCGTCCCATGTTCTACCGCTAATTAGGCCGAGCAGACCGAATTTACATGCCTACCCATGTGAAATGACATATTTTCTTATACACACTCACCTTTCGTACTGATTATTTTCATGATTCCAATGGTTTTTCAAGTCACAACAACACGAATGCAAAAATTGAAACCAAAGCTGTTGATTTCAATTTGTGGTGAAAGCAACATGAATGTGAAAGATTTGCATTAATTCATGATATTATATTACATTTCTACAAATGCACACTTTTGTGACATTAGTTGGGTTGATTAAGAGAAAATTAATTCAGACATACCTAATAAGAAATTTTATTCATCCATTGGTTACAACAAAAATTAAACAATTAAGAAAGAAAAAAATTTATTCGGAATTGAGCGAATTACAATATGATTTTCTTCTTCAATATTTTCTTAAAACTTTTTCAATCAGAAGGTCATTATCATCTTCACAAATTCTTCATAATTAACTAGACCATCGCCATCCAAATCTGCCTCTTTGATCATCTGCTCGACCTCTTCATCTGTTAGTTTCTCGCCAATATTGATCATTACGTTCATCAGCTACACAAGATTGAAGAGAGTGTAATTTTATAAGATAGTTTAATATTTTTGGCCTTTGGTAATTAAGAAGTCCTAATATTGGGTTGCATGAGGAAAGGGTTTTGTTGTGCAGATACCCTCATAACCTATTTGAGAAACAACTATAAACATTGACAAAATAAAATAAAATAAAATTTCATCAATTCTGATATTAATTATTGAGGTGCGCTACCATCAGTCGTGACTTATGGTCATCGTCAACTAATAGAAGCAAGCTCAACTAGAACCCACCAGTATTAGGATGGCAGCATGCTTCATTAATTATTTTGTATACAAGTTTATCCCTCTCTCTCCCCTTTAGGTCACGTTTATTGTGTGAGATAGAATAAAAGGGTAAGGAATTCCGAAACATGAAATTCTCAAATTACAAATCTCCCCATATGTAGTTTTATCTTTTGCCTCCAATCCCCCGAATTCGTAGATTGTTTACCCCACTCCTCCCCTAGGGATTATTTATTAATGCTCTACATTGCTTATTTTAACCTCCTTTTATGCAATTAAACGTGAAATAAGGCCGAACATGGAATTAGTAGTTCGATCCAGAGCCTTATTCCGCGAAACAAACCTTTACCGATTCATGTAAGTGTCACCATGAAGTATGTATATCAACTAATTTTGAGTTAATCTATTTTTTCAAACAAGACCAAATAAGAAGAGGCCAGCTCACCTCATTAGCTGATATGTACCCATTTTGATCCTTGTCAAACACTTGGAAAGCTTCTCTAATATCCTTTTCTGCATTAGTCTCCTTAAAAACACATGAAAATCCAATTGTTAAAGGGTGCAACTCTGCTAATTATATCATCACCAGTATATGACTTCACAGGTTAGAAATCTTGTAGTTATTGAAAATTTTTCTTAAAAAACACATCAGAATGATGTGGTAATGGTAATAATATATTTAAAATTATGAGCTAAAAAAGTGAATTAATGTTTAATTTGATCTTTATGGGAAAAAATGTAATTTTATACAAGAAGAAAATTTATATAGACTTCATATACAAGATGATATGGCTGAATGAGAGGTCTTTTATTGTGAAAATTATGTATAAAAATTATATTTTTATAGCATTACAGTATTTTTACTCTTACCTTCATCTTATTTGCCATGAGGTTCAGAAAATCCGTGAACTCTACCATCCCATTGTGGTCAACATCAACTTCGCTTATCATCTCTTGAAGCTCTTCCTCAGTGGGACCGTGATCCATTGACCGGATCATCGTCACCAATTCCTCTACTGTAATGCTACCTATACATTGATTCAACCACTCGTTAATATGCCGAAAAATACGAGAGAGAGAGAGAGAGAGAGAGAGAGAGAGAGAGAAATCTAAAAGTACAGTTCTTTTAGATGATGCACCTATGAACTATAATTGAAGAAGGACATTAGAATGATAGGGAGTTCTATATATTCATATAAAAAAATATTATTCTTTTAAAAAATTTTACTTGTGGTAGTGGTATTATTGTAATTAAGTGTCATCATGATAGGTGTTTTATTTTAAAGTGAATGATTTTTGTCCAACTAATTATTTTAGCGATAAGTGTTGTATGAATTTTTATATTTGTATGGCATTATCCATTCATATATAGCAACATGTACATGAATTAATGTGTCTCTATGTGTGTATGTATATGCAAGTTGTGTACAAATAACCATAGAAGCCGAAGAAAACATACCATCTCCATTCTTGTCAAACAGACTAAAAGTTTCATGGAACTCATCAATCAGTTTTTCATTCAGTATATATGCCGTATTGCTTGTCATGAAACCGAGAGACATTAATCCAGCAACTTTGGAAGTTTGAGAGAGAGAGATATGATTGTAGCTCAATCCTTGTTGGGTTTACGTGGGATTGTCATGCATATATATATATATATATATACGTTGTGGGGATGGAGGGATAAGAAATGAAGAGTCGATCAAATTATGCTTTGTAAGTTGCGACTGGAATTCTGTCATGACAGTGATGACCATATCTAAGAGGAATCAAGAATTGGCTATCTAACTGAGATACATACGGCTACTAAATGCTTCCATCCAATAACTACAAATATAAGAATCAAATTGAGCTCGCGACTAGAGTTTTGGGGTTAACGCCATTATGGGTATATCAAAGAAACTAAACATGGCAGGTTCTCTCTCTCTCTCTCTCTCTCTCTCTCTCTCTCTCACAGTTGGACAAATAGCAATGCTATGCATAAACAAATTTCTCAATCACATTTTTCATCTCTAGACACCAAGTACCGAGACTTATATTGATAATTGCGGGGGGACCCACTTGTATTTAGAGTTGAGAAATAAAATTATATGTAGGATTTTTCTTGGACAAATATTCAGTAGTACAAGAGTAATAACAAACTACATGCAAGGGGCAAACGAGTGGATAGCTTGGTTTTATGTTAAATATGAATTTTTAAGTTTGAGATAGTCATCATTCATATAATGCATAAAATTTACATGGTTTATGTAAAAAGTGATCTTGTATGAACTTGAAATAGTAGTTGACCGAAGGTCTGAACTCCTATAATAAATAAAATAAAATAAAATAAAAAAAAAATACCAAGTAACAAACTGATGTTATTAAAATTTAAGTTTTACAGTCAAAGGCTGTCAAATTCAATGAAGAAAAAGACATAAGACCCATTTGGGACAGCCTCTTTTTATTTTACTTTTTTGACCTATAAGTGAAAAGATTAAATTTTTTTAGCTTTTTTGTTTTTATAAACTAAGACTAGTAGAAAAGTAAAAACAAAAAGTAAAAATACTAAAAAAAAAACTTAATTTTTTTGCTTATAAGCGATAAAAGTCAAGCCAAAAAATCTTAAAATAAGCCCTACTAAAATGACCCTATGTTAGTGATAGCACAAAAATTAGGTGTGCTACCTGCCCACTAAATTTTTTACCTGTGTGCTATTGCTGAAAGATTGCAAAATACCGGCATTATGACTATTACGTTCCCAGCAAATGAATCTCTACGCTACTAGCTAATATAATTAGCGAAAATATACTAAAAAGTTTCCATCTCTATGTTAGCTATCCATTTCAATATATTTTTCAATAATGCTTTCTATTTCATTAAACTATTATTTTTTAGAGCACACTTTAAGAAAAGAAAAAAAAAGAAAAAAAGGAGAGAGGAAGAGAATGATTAAAGAAGAAACTAATATTTTAAGTTTAGAGAGTTGAATAATATCTCTCTACATTTAGAAAGCTAAAATGAAATTAGTTATTTTAACTAGTGAGATACCTAGCCTCTTTGAAGTGTATTTTGAAAATTTGACTAGCTAAAATGACTAACAGGCCGAATTTAAAGAGCTTGCTCTAAGAGTTTGAGTTTACAATCACAATCTTTTAGGACGTATATTTTGACCATCTTCAAATGTTATCATGTGCTTAAAATTTTGAATAGAAAATATGTACACAATGATGTAACTAAGTTGTGAGCTTATATTTTAAAATAAATACTCTACTAAAATGATCTTTAATTACAAATCTATCACAGCTACATAATTTTAATGTAAAATTATGTGAACAAATTCTAAAAGCAAACCATTTTCCTATCTAAAAATAATCAAAACCAAAAGTGTATTTTAGCAAACATAAATTTAGAAGCTAAAATATGAATTTAATTTAGAAAATATGATAGGCAGGTTTGGAAAGGTTCTACACGGTTTGAAAAGGCATTTGTACCGATTTTAAAAAGTCTTTGATGGTTAGACTCTATGTTGGTCGTGCGTAATTGTGTCTAAACTCGGAGATCCTATTACGTGTTAGGAAGCACATGTGTTTGATATATAATACCCAATTCTATCCAAAATTGGTATCACCTCTGCTCTAAAAATCTTTTTTTCAATGTCTATCAAATTCAACATCATCATCATCATCATCATCGTTGTCGTTGTCGTACTTGTATACATGTATCATTTCAATTGTGTGCAATTGAGAATAATTTTGCTTATATGTATACTGTGTGCTGGTGTGCATGTACAATGAATACACAAATGCTGATGGTGTGATTGTTATGTTGCTTTCGTATGTAACGCAATTGATTTGGAAAAAGGGTTTATTGCGCGTCTTAGAAAGACTTGTTTTTTAAAAGGTCATTTTGACCGCTTTTGCAATATTTATTGCACTATGGTGATTAAAGACTATAATGAACTTACTAAGATGTCATCTAATAATAAAATTTCAATCCTAATGAAAGACTACAACGAGGAATGGTTCCTCAAAATCAACACGAGAAGATGAATCCAGCAAACTCCTTTGATGAATTCATCAAACTCCTTTGAATTTCATGAACCACAAAACAAATTGATTGGGAGTGGATCAGAAAATAAGGACATCAATATGGCAGGTTCTGGTAGTGACTGTGCTGCAATTTGCAAGGATAGTCAAAACATGGAGATGAATATGGCTGAGAATGGTTACCAACCCAATTCTTGCAATGGCAAGCCGAAGAAACAGAGCAAGGATTCAGAAGAATTAATTGCGATGAATTCAGCAATTGAAACAGTTCCATCAGAATTATCTGTCACAGAATATAACCTTGAAGAAGAAGAACCGACAGAGAAGAAAGTAATCGAAGCAATAGAGGAGAAAACAGAAAATTCAGAGGCAATGGGAACTGGAACAGAAGCAACGGAAACAACAGAACAGCTTGTGCCTCAATCTCATCAGATTGATTATCCAAAAGGTTCAAGTGTTGATTCAAAAAACTCAGCCAAGAACACTCTGGATTCTGAATTGGATTGCAGAATGAGAATCCTGCGCAGTCCAATGAGCAAGGCGTAGAAGTTGAGACATCTGCATGTACAAGTGCTTGTAATGAAGCACAAGAAAGTGCTGTTAGGAATTTTGGCCCTCCCAAACACACCCCTTTTGGAAATAGGAAAGACAGGAATATCAAAATAAATAGAAAAAAACACAACACAAGAATTTACGTGGAAAACTCCCAAAACAGGAGAAAAACCACCAGCTCCAGAGAAAAATACACTATGTGAAAAATTATTACAATCACACAATTTTTCCTCCTCACCTCAAAGACACACCCACTATGCTTCCCCACTAGCGACACTTTAACTTTCACCTCTTCAAGAGGAATTTTACTAAAGTCAAAAGTTACTAGTTAAGCTATTGACTGGTGCACTTAACCAAGGAGCCACACCCCTCCTTATATTAACTTTACTCCTTGCCCCCCTTCCCACACCTAATCGATGTGGGATTGGGAAACAAGGAGCAAACAAACCCAGCAATCTCCTCCTTTGCGACTTTGACTGATTCCACAGCCACACTCCACCTTGATGAAGATCTTCATAGCTTCTGCTATCATGCTCTACCATAAGAGCATATGCACTCAGAATAAATCAATTCCAAGCATTTCACTTCGACCCATGTCGAAAAACAACCTTGCTGAAAAATTATGGTGCAACTCCCGCATTTGGCTTTCCTGGAAGTTCATCAGCCATCGACATGAATTTTCACCACACACCTTGCATCAACGCCAAATCAATGCCCGTGCGCAAACATATGGACCTGATAATAGTAACACATCCTTTATCATGCGACATCACTATCTATGCAGAGAGACACAACGTTAGTTTCATTATCAGTATCTCCATTCACTAACTTGGAGCATTTTGCCGAACCCGCTCCAACTTTTGGACAATTTTTCTTGACGTGCCCAGATTGTCCACACACCCAGCAGACTACTTTCTTCTTCATGGAGTTCTTCTTCTAATCACCAGCTGCCACTGCTAGGTTTTCAAGTGAATGATTACTTCCACCGCTTAGTCTTCTCTCGTCAGAAAATAATTTGCTGGTAACCTCTGAAAAAATTATTTTCTCCTTCCCATGTATCAAAATAGGCTTCATATGCTCATAGGAAGATGGAAGAGACCAGATAAGTCTCAAAGCTTGATCCTCATCTTCAATTTTAACTCCAATAGATTCAAGTTCAGAGACGATGTCATTGAGAACACTTAAATGATCTGAGATAGTTGTACCTTCACTCATCCGCAGTGTATGAAACTGCTCCTTCAGATACACCCGATTCGATACGCCCTTTGTCTGATACAACTCTTTAAGTCTTTCCCAGAGTTCCTTTGTCGTAGATATTCCATGCACATTTGCAAGAACATTCTTGGCCAGACACAGACGTATTGCACTTACTGTTCTAAAATCCAGATCCTCCCAATCTTCATCGCTCATTCCAGATCTACTCATGCTAGTATCACTGCTAACTTCAAAGATTTGTCTGCCTTTCAATGCCTTGTGTAATCCTAATTGAATCAAAACATCTCTCACTTGCACTTGCCACAAGCCAAAATTGATTCGCCCATCAAATTTCTCTACATCAAATCTGATAGGATTTGAAGCCCTACTTCCTGACATTATCTTGATGAATTTTGACAGTAGAAATGAATAGTACTCACTAAGTAAGTTCCTAGGAAAGACTCAAATCTTTCCTAGACAAAACTTCAAGATTCCCAGGAAAGATTGGAGGGATCACACTGGTCCCGCTTAAAACCCAATCTCCTAGATAGAATTTCCTTAGACTGTACGTATCCACACTACCACACCAAAGCTCCACCCGACCAAAAGGATAACAACACCAAAGCTCCACCCCACCAAAAGAAACCTTTGATAATTTCAAGAAAATCTTTTCTGATGTGGAAGATCAGTCAAAACTGCGACCACAGAGCATACTAAGAATTTCAAGAAATAAACAAAACAACCGAACAGGCTCTGATACCACTTGTTAGGAATTTTGGCCCTCCCAAACACACCCCTTTTGGAAATAGGAAAGACAGGAATATCAAAATAAATAGGGAAAAAACACAACACAAGAATTTACGGGGAAAACTCCCAAAACAGGAGAAAAACCACCACCTCCAGAGAAAAATACACTATGTGAAAAATTATTACAATCACACAATTTTTCCTCCTCACCCCAAAGACACACCCACTAAGCTTCCCCACTAACGACACTTTAACTTTCACCTCTTCAAAAGGAATTTTACTAAAGTCAAAAGTTACTAGTTAAGCTATTGACTGGTGCACCTAACCAAGGAGCCACACCCCTCCTTATATTAACTTTACTCCTTGCCCCCTTTCCCACACCTAATCGATGTGGGATTGGAAAACAAGGAGCAAACAAACCCAGCAAGTGCAAGAAGGCTCAGTACAGGATCAACTCCAGAGAACGCAATTGCTCATTCCGAGCTTAGAAAATTTCAAAGATTCGAGTTTAATCTCTTGCTTGTAGCATGACCTGAAGAATCTGATCAAACTCTATTGCTGCATCATGGTAAGACTTCAACCAGAAGCCTATCAAGCATGGATGGTGCTAGTTTTCGAAACCCCATTGCAGTAAGTAAAGATGGTCAAGATGCACTATAGAATCGGGCAATTTTAGTGGAAGAGAAAACCATTGAAGTGGAAAGAAGTAATTCAGACAAGTCAAGAGCTCCATTAACTTGTTGAAAGAAGAGAAGGCCAATGTTGCTAATAAGAAGCCAGTGAAGGACTCTTCAGCACTAACAAGAGGTAATGGGAAGCATAAGCCCTAGTCTTCCCTCTTCAGCACCAGCATCTGTTATGCAGCTGTAATCAACTAAAAGCCCCATCAAAATACAAATTTTTCTTCAGTTTTTGGTTCCTTTGATTTATCTGGGATTGTTTTCCTCTCTAGCTTAAGCTTTTTTTTTTTTTAAGTGGAGTTATTGATCACTAAACAGACTTAGTGCCAACTATGAATTTATTGCTTTTATTTCTTTTCCCTTGTCTTCTTTGTAATTCTTTGGTGTTCATTGTTTGTTTTTTGACAAGAAAAATATGCATTAGGTTGGGGAATTTGGAAGGAAATTGTATTTAAGTCGACTTCTCTGCCTTCGATTGTAATATGCGTTTTATACTATATATATGTATATCATGATATGAGACCTTTATTTGATTTTGCTACCAAAAAATGGTGTCCCCAATGGTAAATTTAGATATTAGAACCTTCTTTCTAGTGATTATAGGTTGAGTGGATGAATAATCAGATAAAAAGATTGCAAAAACAAGCTTGGAAGGAGTTTGTTGGGAGAGCAGCCTTGTCAAACTTTTTAGACAAAAGTTACAAAAAAAAAACAAGGTTATAGGTTAAGATGACAAGAGGTCTAGTGATTAAGTAGTACTAAATAGTTTTTATTAAATGTTGACACGTTGCTAGTAAATATATTAATAAATAAAATTTATAGAATAGTAAAAAGACTTTTAAGTGAATCAAAATCCTTTTCAAACCCCGTAGTTAATTAAAGGAAAGGTTAACTCATTTATAGGAATGTAAAATCTGCCCCATGCCCTCCCAAGCCCGTTGGGCCCGAATCTCCCTAAGGATTTTAAAAAAAAACAGAAAAGAAATTAAAAAAGTAATTGAAAAAAAAACCCTCTCAAAAGCTCAAAGCCAGGCAGGCGTGGTCTCTAGCCCTGAACCCCATTGGGTTTGCCTGGCCCCACATATCAAAGCCGTACCAGAAGGAATTTTTTAAAAAATAAAAATAAATTTAACTAATAAAAAATACAAACCCGAAGTCCAGCCCAAGCCTGGTATCCCTTAGGACCATGGGTTCGGCCTATGCTTGGCTTGTTAGTTTCGGCCCGTCCAGGGCCCATGAACTAACCAGGCCGAGCAGACAGGAAATACATGCCGACCCATTTGAATGGCATACTTTCTTTTATGTACACACTATCTTTGCATTGTATTTACTGATTTCCATGGTTTTTGAAGTCACGGAGAAGGATAGGGACGCAAGAATTGAAACTCAAGCTGTTGAATTCAATTTGAGGTGAAAACAACTTGAGTGTGAAAATTACATTCATGATATTATATTGCAATTCTACCAATGCGTATTTTTCTGATATAAGTTGGGTTGATTAAGAGAAAATTAATAAGAAAATTTATTTATCCATTGGTTACAACAAGAATTAAACAACTAAGAAAAAAACATGCTTATTTGGAATTAGACGAATTACAGTATGGTATCTTCTTCAGTCTCTTAGAACTTTTTTCGATCAGACGGTCATTATCATCTTCACAAATTCTTCATAATTAACTAGACCATCACCATCCAAATCAGCCTCTTTGATCATTTGCTCGACCTCTTCATCTGTTATTTTCTCACCAAGATTGATCATTACGTTCGTCAGCTGCACAAGATTGAAGAGAGTATATATTTCACAAGGTAGTTGAATATTTTTGGCCTTTGGTAATTGAGAAGTCCAAATATTGGGTTGCATGAGAAAAGGGTTTTGTTGTGCAGATACCCTTATAAACTATTTGCGAAACAACTGTAAATATTGATAAAAAAAAGTTTCAATTCTTCAATTTCGATATTAATTATTGAGTAGTGTTATTATCAGTCGTGACTTATGGTCAATCAAAAACTGATGGAAGCAAGCTCAGCTAGAACTTGCCAGCATCAATCACGGCTGATGATAGCATTCTTCATCAATTATTTTGTACACAAGTTTATTCCTCTCTCTCCTCTCTAGGCCACGTTTGTTTTTGGTGATGGAATAAAGGGGTAAGGAATTTCAAAGCAGGCAATTTTGAAATTACAATTCTCCCCATATGTAATTTTATATTTTGCCTCCAATCACCAGAATTAGTAGATTGGTTATCCCACTTCTTCCCTTGAGATAATTAATGCTCTGCGTTGCTTATTTTGATTGTAACTAAACGTGGGTTAAAGTTATTAGACATAGCATTAGTAGTCTAATTCCAAGCCTAATCCCGTGAAACAAACATTTACTGTTGCTTGCAAGAATCACCATTGAGTATGTATATCAACGAATTTTGAGTTAATCTTTTTTTTCAAACAACGGCAAATAAGAAGAGGCCAGCTCACCTCATTAGCTGATATGTACCCATGTTGATCCTTGTCAAACACTTTAAAAGCTTCTTTAATATCCTTTTCTGCATTAGTCCCTAAAAAACACATGAAAGTCTAATTGTGGTCCAACTCTGGTAATTATATCATCACCAATATATGACTTCACAGACTAAAAATGTTATAGTTATTGCAAATTTCTAAAGAAAAAATCTATTCTTATAAAAATTTTAACCAAAAAAACAAACAAGAAGAATGATGTTGGTAGTGGAATTTTTAAAATTATAAGTTAAAATAGTGAGTGTTTTATTTGATCTTTAATGTCATACAACAAGAAAATCATACAAACTTTATGTACATAATAATATGGTTAAATAAGGGTCTTTCACTTTAAAACAAAATACTTATCATGAAAACTCTTTATTACAAAAATGTTATTGTCGTATCATTTGGTGAGATTTTTTTGTATAATTTTTTTAGAAAATATCATTTTCGTAGAAAAAAATTATGTTATTTCAAAATTTTTTACAGAAAACTCTATCAAAATGATGTTGAAGAGGCCTTTTTTGAAGCCATAATCCAAAATTGTAGTGTTTCACTTTGAAACAAAAGGATCACAAATGGATACATCAATCTATATGAAAATTATATATAAAAATTATTTTCTTTACCATTACGTTTTTTCTTTGTACTCTTACCTTCATTTTATTTGCCGTGATGTTTAAAAAGGCCGTGAGCTCTACCATCCATTGCCGTCAACATCAACTTCGCTTATCATCTCTTGAAACTCTTTCTCACCAGGACCGTGATTCATTGACCGGATCCCGATCATCAATTCGTCTACCGTAACGCAACCTATGCATTCAAGCTCCCGTCAAATGCCGGAAAATATGTGTGAGAGAGAAATCTAAAAGTCACATGGCTCATATCCATGCACTCATGGACGAAGCTAGGGGCTAAAGGAGTCCAAATTCTCTAAAGTTATATTGTAAAGTTGGTTGTAGAATAAACTTAGGATTGGTACACATGTGATAAATAATATAACTAATTTTATAATTGTTAACATAGTGACAAACTTTATAATTAATTGAAAGAGTACCAAAATAGGAGATCTCTACTCCTTCCCTCTCATATTCACTCTGTAATTAATTGCAAGAATCCCAAATAGAAATGTTTATCAAGAGAAAAAATGTAATTTTATTTTTCTTGGAGTCTCTTTCGTTCTTAACAATGAACAATGAACAATGAACTTACGTATTCTCAAACAAAATTTCTTTGGATTCATAATAACAAATTTTATTGAAGATTGAAAACATTATGGCAGAAAGAAATAAAAAAAAAGGAGACATAAAAATTAGGTTCTATATATAACTATAGGGAAGAGAACAAAACAAACAAAATGTGGATCCAGGCCTCCACCAGTTTTGTTATGAGTGGTTTCAAGATCTAACGTGTTTAATATATGAAACATTGGAAAGACTTTAAACGAATATGAAGATGTAATATTTAAAGTTTTTTTTTTTATTTTCAAGATAGGGGTTCTGTTTAAAGCTCTTAATTTATTTTTAATTTTGGGTGAGTTTAAAGAAAATTTGAAGAGGTTACTTTGCAATGGATTTTCAATCCCTGATTTTATATATATAGAGAGAGAGAGAGAGAGAGAGAGAGCCTATTGGAAATTCTTGCAATTAATTAATGTGTGAATGTGGAAAGGAAGAGAGGGAGAGATTTTCTATTTTGAGACTCTTTCAATAAACTAGGGCTTTGCTACTATCTTATAATTGTAAATTAATTATATTATTTGTCACATGTGTACCAGTCATAAGTTTATTTTATAATTAATTTTACAATTTAACTTCAAAGGATCTAGACTCGGGCCATAGCAGGGGAAAATAGTTCAGTAGTTAAGTAATATTAAGTATTTAATAATAATTCTTATAAAATAGTAACACGTGGTAAGTGTATACATCAGTAACATGAATTTATGATATAGTAAAGAGACTTCTAAAAAAACATCCTATAAGATTTTGTCATAGTTATTTTTCCTAATGTCATCTTCATCCCCCACCTGATTCTCGGGCGGCAGATTTACAACAGATCTCTACTGCAACTAAGAATGGAATTGGAAAAATAAGAAGAGAGAAAGAGAGAGAGGAAAAAGTTTTTTTTTTTGGTTTTTCGAACATCAGACATGTTAATGGTTTAGAATTTGAATTTGGATATTCTCCATTTTATGATTAAAATGGAGATTTTTATTCCATTAATTAATTGATTAGATGATGTCTTATCAAAATTACGTTGTATATTAACATATATTTTTTTATACAAAAACAAAAAATCTTTTAAGGTTACTTACAATCACATCTCATAAACTATGACTCACTATCACTGCACCTCTAAACTCTAAAACGTAACAAATTGACCATCTAAACTACTAATTTGCATTAATCAATTACTTTTATTGCTAATGTATTAGTTATTAGTTAAAGAAAAATTATCATGTCACTTACCTATGTTCACAAAAGTTCATTTTACACCTAAATTATATGGGTTAATTTTACTTTGCACTCTGCATTTTACCATCAGTCCCACCTTAACCTTTCCACTTTAAAATGTAACAATCAACCCCTTGGAGTTTTGGTCAAGTCCCACTTTGATGCTTCTGTAATGTAACCTATCGTTATATTACTTATATAACAAAAAATAGTCAAATGGGCTCACATGTAAAAAATTTAAGAACCATATAGAAATTTCGCACATTGTGTTTGAGAATGAGAAAAATAATTGAGAAATAAAATTATATATATCATCTTTAAGATTAATTATTAACACATCCTTTGCATTATGAATCAGTATATAACTAATTAGTATGAATCAGTATAATCCTAAAAATAAAGTATAATTAGTAAGACAAAAATTAAATTTTTAAAAATTAACTAATTTCAATAAAAAATAACTAACACATCCATTTAAGTTATTTTTTTTTAAAAATCTGATTTTTGTTTTACTAATTATACTTTATTTTTAAGATTATACTGATTCACACTGATTAATTATATACTGATTCATAATTCAAAGGATGTGTTAATAATTAATCTTAAAGATAACATATACAATCTCATTTCACAAAAAAAAAATAACTAACACACCCATTTAAGTTATTTTTTTAAAAATTTAATTTTTTTCTTACTAATTATACTTTGTTTTTAGGATTGTACTAATTCATACTGATTAATATATACTGATTCATAATTTAAAGAGTGTGTTAATAATTAATTCTAAATATAATATATACAATCTTATTTCTCAGTTATTTTTTTTATTGTCAAACACAATGTGCGAAATTCCTATATCACTCTTAAAATTTTTACATATGAGGCTCACAAGACTATTTTTCGTTAAGCAATATAATGGTAAGTTACGGAAGGGCCAAAGTGGGACTTGATCAAAACTCTAAGGGGTTAACTGTTACATTTTAAAGTAGAGGGACTAAAGTGAAACTAAGGGTCAAGTGTAAGGGTGCAAAGTGAAATTAATCCAAATTATATTATCTTTTTTTATGATAATTATTTAATGACTAAAAAACCGATTATTCTATCTCTATATTTAAATATCATTTCAATGAGTATTTAAGTCATTAGGCAATTAGGTAATAAGAAAAAATCAATTTAAGTATTAAATTATACTTTTGTTAACATGTAAACGTTAAATAATAATTTTTCATTTATTTTCCTAATAAATTACTAATAAGAGGGATTGATTGATATAAATTAATAATTCAATAAGTCAACTTATTAAGTTTTAAAATTTAAGAGAGTATAATGATATAATTCAAATGATATGTTCATAATTAGTCTAATCTTTTATTGCTTAATAAATTTTAAGCCAATCCATCCTAACCCTTCATATTTATATAAATTGATTTGTTAACGCCTCAACCAGTAAAATGACTAGCATCTTAATCCTTAGACGTCGGTGCGAGGAAGACTCTTCATACTTGCCACATGACTATTTCTCATTGGCCCACGTCAACCACCTAAGCAAGTGCACATTTTTAAATCGCAGTGAAATCGAGCCCCAAATGAGAGTTACTCAAAGCACGTTGTGTCAGTATTCCTTACTTTGGTTTATAAAATGGTTGGGGTTTGACTCTTATCAAGTAAATAAATTTTTTGTGAGGCCGCTAATTTGGTAATTATTTAATTTATGTAAAATAAAAAATTAAATATATTTTAAAATTAATTGAGGTTCACACAAATTAGTTTGAATACTTAATTAATAAATAAAATAATTAAATTGCACCGACAATCCTAATTTATTCATTGTCTTAATTTGGTCCTCGAAATTTTAATTGTAATAAATCGACCCTTACTTTTATGAAAGATACACAATTAGTCTAATTAAAAATGGATTTGGACGAAAAATGCTCAAATGCCATGCATGTGAGGGAATAATGATAAAATTGTCATATTTCTTAGATAGCTATTGATATCATCCACCCACATCCTGCCATGTCACTTTCTTTGACTCTGGAAACATTCAATCTTGTCACACTTGATCACCCCACCATTCCCCCTTCCTCATTCTCGTGTTTTCTCTCTTAACTGCAAACCCAGCCCTCCTCTCTGTTTCTCTCATTTTAGCTCTCTCTCTCTCTCTTAACGCAGACCCTTCACACCATTGCAGTCAACACCTTTCTCTCTCCTCATTCTTTCTCTCTTTCTCTGTCTAGAACCAAGACCCACTCTTTTCTTCTGCCTCTGCAATCGAGGAAATTAATCTTTCATGTTTTGAATGCAACTGTATTAGCATAAGCAAAGTCAAGGGAATTTATGAAACCTCTCTTTCTTTTCGTGGATTTATCTTAGAAACTATTTTTTTTATTTGTTCAACTTTTTGTAACTGCATAGAGTGCTTAAGTTTACCCATAATCCCAGGACACTTGCTGAAAAGATAAATGCACCACTTTTATTTAGTTTCTAATACATCAGTAAATTTGTAGGGTCTGTCCTTAAGTTTTAGTGAACTGCTCCGATTAGCTGTAGAGAAATACTAGATCAAGAAAAATCGGTGTGGTACCTGTCAAAGACTCTCCGATGCTAAAGTTAGATTTGAGAGGATAATTGGATAGAACCTTTACTAGGGTTTTATTATGCGTACCTTCGAAAAGAAGACTTGGGTCTCATTTTATACATTCATGGTTGTGGTTCCAAGTCTGTCTGTAGATAGTTAGTGGAAATGATCGCCTTTCTAAGTGGTGGTATATTATTGGATGGTCAGGTCCTTGGTAGGATATTAGTGGACGTAGTTGTCCACACATGGCATCTTCTAGGGCGCTTATCAGACTGACGTCGGCGCTATAGGAAAAGTGGTTGTCACCCCACAGGTCTCGTCCTTTTGGTAGTACACAACCTGGCCCAGTGTCAGGTGTGGTCCCCACTAGTCAGGCAGGAGGGGTGGTTAGTTTGCTCTTATTTGACGCTATCTGCTCAGTGCCAAACTGATCACCCCTGGTATGCTCGGCCATCTTTCATTTAGCATTACCAGGGTGCCCCATCATCAATGGTCTTCTCGGTCAGCCTCTTACAGGGGTCATGATTAGTCCTTGACAAATTAGTCCTCATCAGTTGCCCCCAATTCCTCTGAGTACCTAGAACATGGTCAAGGAAATTCATATGACTGGTGTATCTTCATAAAAAGAGGGATGCATTTATGGCGTTGTAGATTAGACGGTGCCAACTGATAGATCAGTAAACTTGTAGGGTTTGCCCCCAAGTTTCGGTGAACCGCTCTGATTAGCTGCAGAGAGATGTTAGGTCAAGAAACACCAGTGTGGTGCGTGTCAAAGACTCTCCGATGCTAAAGTTAGGTTTGAGAGAATAATTGGACCGAGTTTTTACTAGGGTTTTATTGTGCGTACTTTCAAGAAGAAGGCCTGGGTCTCCTTTTACACATTCATGGTTGTGGTCCAAGTCTGTCTACAGATAGTTAGTGGAAATGATTGCATTTCCACGTGGTGGTATATCATTGGACGGTCAGGTCTTTGGCAAGGTAATGGTGGACGTGGTTGTCCCCCACATGTGGCATCTTCTAGGGCACTAGTCAAACTGAAATCATCGTGGTAGGGAAGGTAATTGTCCCCTCACGCGTCTCGTCCTTTTGGTAGTACACAGCCTAACCCAATGTTAGGCGTGGTCCCCACTGGCCAGACAAGAGGGGTGGTTAATCTGCTCCTATTCGATGCTATTTACTCGGTGCTAAATTGATCACCCCCGGTACGCTCGACCACCTTTCTTTTAGCATTACTGGGGTGCCCCGTCATCAATGGTCTTCTCGGTCATTCTCTTACAGCAGTCCTGGTCAGTCCTCACCAGATCGATCCCCATCAGTTTCCATATGCATTATTCTTTATATTTACAGAATCATGAATTAATCATATGCACATCTATTTGAAATCTACAAATCATAGAAGTTCGAATTTGTGAAGACTAGCTAAAATTCTCTCTTTTTTTTTTTTTGAATTGTAAATCAAAGAATTTGTCAATGTTTTTTTTTTCAAAGAACCAAAATCAAAGCAACATTAGTATATATACCCCTGTCTAATATATATATATATTCCAAACCAAGCACCATTGGTACATATATACCCCAGTCTATGTATGTATATACCTACAAATATACATATGCTCACACACACATATCATATGTATATATTCCAAACCCATGCTTACCATGAGCCATGGAAGTGGGCAGGGATGGAACTAGAGTTTCATCTTTGGGGGCCAAAATATAAAATTTGCACTAACTAACATCAACCATCGTATTTCTCCTAATTCAAAAATAAGAAATATACTTTCATAGCAAATCAATGCATAAATAATAAAGTTAATATCTATTCGATCTTCAGAAAATATAAACAAAATATAAGCTACAAAATAATTGGTTGTTGATACATCTTAGCTTAATCAATTATCATAGTGGAACTCAACGTTCTTTAAGTCTCAAAAATCTTCTATGATTGTCTCTGTGCTAAACCTCATAGCAATTTTCTTTTCAATATACACAAGCAAAGAGGTTGTGAGAAAATCATCTTCCATTTTGTTACGAAGCCTAGTTTTGACAATACTCATGGCAAAGAATGATCGTTCTGTAGTTGTAGTAGAAACTAGAAGAGTAAGCACAAGCACAACTACTCTATAAACAAGTTGGTAGGTCATTGATCTTCTAGTATTTACCAACTACTGACACAATTCAGAAATAGTTGACAAATTTTTATAGTCCAGATCTCGAACTACATTATGCTCATAATGGTGAAGTTCCATTCTTAACTGTACTTTTTCATGATCTGTGAAGTCTTGCAAATAAAACTTGTCAACTAACAGACAAAAATCATCGATTCTGAAAGCTTTAGACATATGTTGAGGACTTAGAGCTAAGCTAAAAATATGTAACTCCAGTGTATGCTTACTAAATGAACCATTCAATTCTTGTAATTGAGAATCAATTGCAGCATAAAAAATATCCATTCGATAATGATGCCCAATTGTGTAGTCATCTTGTCGATAACGAGCTCAACCTCATCTAGCAATATGCCAAGCACTCATATCTAGGACATCTATATTGCGTGCTTCGCAAAATGATTTCACATTAGCAAGTAAATCATTCCATTTGTCATCTCTAAAACTTTAAATAAGTGTTTTAGTATATGAAACAAGTTGCATGACATTTAAAATGTCTTAAGATTGGCACTGCAAGGCTTGACAAAATAAATCAGTGATCATTATAATTGCTTTCATAAGATGCAATATGAAAACAAATTCAAATGAAGTCAATGTCTCATAGGCTGAGTCTTCTCGTTGAGAAGAAGTATTTTCTTCATCAATGATATTAAGTAGAACTACGAAGTATTTTCTTCATCAATGATATTAAGTAGAACTACACATGTTGCACTAAACATTTTTACCAAGCTAGAAACTGACTTCAAGTGAAAGCTCCAACAAGTATCTCCAGCCCGTTGTAAAGTGCCAATTTGATTGAGTTCCTTTCCACTCTCAAGCTCGTCAATGGATATCATATGCGCAATGTTAGCTTGAGCAACTTTCAATTTATCATTACACTTGCATGAAGCACCGACAATATTGACAATAGAAGTTAGTTTAGTGAAAAATTGATGAATATGAATAACTTCTTTTGAAACTGCCACTAACGTCAATTGCAAGCGAAGTGCAAAGCAATGTACATAATAAGCATAGGGACAATCATTCAAAACCAAAGCTTGGAATCCATTAAACTCACCTCGTATATTACTTGCACTGTCGTATCCTTGCCCCCAAATATTCTAGATATCTAGATTGTGATAAGACAATACACTATATATCCCATTTTTTAGGGTTAATGCTACAGTGTCAGAAACGGGAATAAGCCCAAAAAAATACTCTAGCACAAAACCATCTTTGTCGACAAATCTCAAAACTATAGTCATTTGTTCCTTCTTTGACTCATCCCGAGCTTTATCAACAATTAAACAATATTTTGCATCACCAATATCTTTAAGAATTGCCTTTTGCACTTTAGTTCAAAGTATATGCAAAATTTCTTTCTTGACTTTTGGTGATGTCTATGAGGCATTTTTAGGAGCTTTATCTAATACTTCAGTAACCTTTTCATTGTATAAACCCAACAAGTCAAACATTTCAAGAAAATTTCCACAATTGATTGAAGTAGCACTCTTATCACGACCTCTAAAAGCACAACCTTGAAGGGCAAGCCACCAAACTATCTTAATTGAGTCCTTCAATGGAGTCAATTGTTTATAACTTGTTTAGAAGTGAAATTATCAAGCACCTTTTGTATATGTTGAAATTGATTTATCAAGTCTTCACATGATCTCTCGGTAACTTTATGAAGAGAGTTATGATCTTTCCCTATATGATTTAGAAAAGCACAATTTTGTCTATCCCTAACTTTCTTCCAACTCTTGAATCCATCAATAGTAAATGCACTTTGCCCAGGATATCCAGAGCCATATGGCTTACTAAAAAGAAAACATGGCAAATAGAAAGCTGCATCTTTTTTAGGTGAATATTCCAACCATAAAGGAAATAGCTTGAACCATGAAGGTTGAAAGCTACAAAGATAAGTTCCTGATCCAAATTTTGGATACTTCAAATTATAGGTTGGTATGGACCAATCTTTATATAAGCTATCAAATTTCATCACGTTGATTAACATGATAATCCAAAATCTATGGACGCAATCCAAGGTCACGCTTCAATGAACTATTTTCAATTTCATTGACTTCAATTCTTCGAGATTTTGTTTGAGGATTTTCAGAGATCGGGATCTCAATATTAGAGGTTGGCAATGTTCGATTGCCAACATCGGTCTCTAAACAATTTGCACTTTTTCTTTTGAAAAATCTATCTGTTGTAGTTGACTTTCCCATTCACTTTACATAATCTACAAGTCAAATAGAAATATTTTCCTATATCATTAGCAATTCATTACGTAATTTATATTCTACACATTATCAAATCAAATAGCAAGATTTTTCTCATATCATCAACAATTCACAAATGTACCAAAGCCATAAAAATATTTATACGAATGAAAGATAAACCCCAAAATTCTCATCCAATGCATACAAATGAGCAAAATATACATTGAGAGTATTTTTTCATTATTTTTAAAATTTGAAATAGAAAAGCACTAAAATTAATCACAATATTAAATATTTAACAAGTATTCCAAGTAGAGGGGAAAAAAGAAGAAAAGGTATTTCAAGAAACTTACAATGAAATTCATAGTGGCAGTGGTACCCCAATTTTTCAATGCTACTAGATCATAAATTGTGCTTGCCTTTTCTATAGTTCTATAATTTCATGAATCATAACATAAGACAAACGATTAAAAAGGAACCATTATTAATTTATTGCAAATGGATTAATAATTCCAAGAAAGAGAGAAAGAAAAGTGGCTATTGCAACTCATTTTAATGGAAAAATTCAGTCTCCAAGAGAATGGGACTTACTGGAGGGTCCACAAATGGATTAAAAAAAATTATGTAATAGAATATTTCAACCCATTTATGAAAATTGAAATTCGTAAAACACATTTCTTGAGCAATGTATACAAAAGAAGGTTAAGTAGCCTAAAACAAAAGAAAACTAAAAATATATATTTACCATTAAACTGGTTGTGAACCAGTGCTGTGGTTCAGGGAAACAAAGAAGTTGAATAGCCTGACCATCTGCAAAGCTTTGTAAAAATCACCATTCACAATTTCAATATTGAAGAACGCCTTTGAAGAAACCCTCTTTTCAGATTTTTCTTTTGGCTGAGCATATTATACAAAACTAATGGGTATGATGGGCCAGTATTGTGTGACAACAGTACATGAAAAAAGTAAGTGAAAATGTGGACACAAAACAATAACGTATTGTGTACTATTCATACCCCTTGTGAAATGACCTAGCTAGTGGCCACAAAACCCAAAAACAAAATAATCGAGTCAAAAGCAATATATATTTGGCAGTACCAGCAGAGGTTAGGAGCAGACATTGGGTTGGGGGGGCCACCATATTGTACTTATGTAATATATATAAAAGGGGTAGGTAGTATACTAGGGGGTTTATGGCAGAAGTAGGGGGTCATGGCCCCTACTATCTATGCCTAGGTCCGTCATTGAAAGTGGGTGCTACCAATTTTGTTGAATCGTTGGATCAGTAATGGTGGTGCTGACTAGGGTGATGGCTGACGATGGGTTTGAGTGCACGATTTTTTTTTTACTATGAAATGGATAAGGTGAAGGCATAGGGAAAACCAAAATGAAGAAAGTGAAGAGAGAGGACGGTCGGGCTGGGGTAGTTTCGTTGGTGGCATCCATGGTGAGTGGCATAGGTTTTGCAGCATGTTTGGTTATTGGGTTAGGATGGGTAGGATGGGTTTTCGAATGTTTGGCCATGGAGGTAAGGAGGGATATCATTCTTAGTAATTTTAACCAAATGATTTTATCATTATACCTCCCACGTGTGTGGCACATGGATATTTACCATCCAAATCTATGATGACCGTTTTTAATTGGACTAATTGTGTATATTTCACAAAATTAAAGAATAAATTTGTTATAATTAAAACTACGGTGACTAAATTGAGACATGAGATAAATTATAAGGACTATGGGTGTAATTCGCCCAAAAAAAAAAAATTTAATATCTGCCTTTTCTATTAATGCTTACAAATATAGAAATTGAACAAACATAGACTATGATACATCATATATATATATATATATATGTTCGATACCAAACGGATCGTATTTTAAATGAAAATTTCGAATTTCGCGGACTGCATGCACACACATCCAGATGGATTTGGATCATAGTAAAAATGCTAGTAGTACAGATCTACATGTAACAATCCCCAATAACCAGGTCAGACACGACCATCGGCACCCCAGTGTGGGTCCGATCCAAAGCCCAGCAGATGGATTTGCCCTTTGTTTTTTTTTTTTTTGTCAACGGTAATACAGCAAAAGGCAAGAAGAAAGAGAAATTAGAGAAATTAAGAACAACTAGGAGCTTCTCTGGAACAAACTCCCCACTGCCACCAATTCAAACGCTGGAATATCTCCGAATTTTTCAGCAATCTCAAATTTTGCCTTTTGAGATAGCTGAAAAATGGTTACTCTGGAACAGGTGCCCACTTGGCAAGCCAACCAATAGGCAAAGATGCGGCTGCAATACCAGCACAAACTCCCCACTGCCACCAATTCAAACGCTCGATATTTCCGAAATTCGTCAGAAATTCCACCATCACCACCTGGAGAACAATGGTAATCGCAATGATCACCAATAACAACTTGTTTCTATGTATTCCCTCGAACACATTCTTCTTCTCGAGCTTCCTTGAATTGAGTACATTGAAAACTTGGCAAAGGACGGAAGTATTGAAGATCAGATTGTTATTGATTTTCCCACTCACCCTGAAGATTGATTCGCCTCTGAACTGTAAGGTCAACAGGATGGCTATCTGGTAGAAGGCTTGAGCAAGTAGGTTCCTCCACATGATATTGGTGATGAGTGGGTTGGTTCGACCCACGGGCGGTGTCTTCATGAGCTCCTTGGTGGGCCTCTCTGTGGCAAGAGCCAGAGCTCCCAAGGTGTCCATGATCAAGTTCACCCACAGTAACCGGACTGCACTAATAGGGATTACATCAGATGAAACCGCAGCCACAAAGTTGACGACAAGAGCAGCAACATTCATAGTGAGCTGGACTTGAATGATTTTCTGGATGATGTTGGCAACAAATCTTCCCCATCTCAAAAGAGTGGCTATGGAACTGAAGTTGTCGTCTAAAATGACAATGTCTGAGCTCTCTTTGGCCATTTCAGTCCCCTGAATCCCCATAGAAAGGCCTACGTCGGCTTCCTTCAATGCCGGTGCATCATTCGTTCCATCGCCAGTAACCGCCACAACATGACCTTTCAGCTTCAAGCATTGCACCATTAGGAGCTTATCGAAGGGGGAGGATCTTGCCATCACGCAAATTTTATTGACTCTCTCCATTCGCTCCTCTGGCGTGTAATTGCGAAATTCCACACCCTCTACCACTGCACCTTTCATGTCCTGATTAGGCCTGAGTATCCCGCATTCAGTTGCTATGGCTTTGGCAGTGAAAACATTGTCGCCGGTGATCATTTTGATGGTCACTCCGGCAAGCTGGCAGTCTTCCACAGCTTTCTTCACGTCTGGCCGACATGGATCCTTCAGACCTACCAGCCCCAAAAGGGTCAAGTTGCTGTCCTTCATATTTCTCTGAGTTATTTCATCCTCATTCCCTTCCTCTGGAACTTGATTATGTGCAAAACCAATGCATCGGAGGCTGCTTGCGGCCATACCTTGAATTATTTGATCAAATTTCTTCCTTTCAACATCATCCAGGACTTTGGTATTTCCTGAAATGTCATAATAATGGGAGCACATTGCTAGAATCATCTCCGCAGCCCCTTTCCAGTGCACGTGGATCGTATTGTCGGCCTTCTTCCTCATTGAAATGCCGCTTCTTTTCTTTGTTGAATTGAAGGCTTCAACATGGAGAATTGAACAACTCTGCTTCAGTTGCTCCATGTCCATGTTTAGTTCCATGACAGCCCAAGAAAGAATTGCTTTTTCGGTGGGGCTGCCAGATAACTCAAACTCGGATCCTGAAGTGGGCTTATAAACAGTGCCTGTGGTATTTAAACCCACACCTTGGTGGAGCAATTCAAGAACATTGACTGCAATTGAAGCCGAACCTCTTTCTTCCACTGACTCGTGGCCGAGCCAGAATTTTGTTACCTTCATCTGGTTGAGCGTGAGGGTGCCTGTTTTGTCTGTACAAATGGTGGTGGCAGAACCCATTGTTTCACAAGCCGAGAGCTTCCGAACCATGGCCTGATCAGCCATCATTCTCTTCATAGAATAGGCAAGAGTAAGCGTGACAGCCAAAGGCAAGCCTTCAGGGATTGCAACAACTACAATAGTTACTGCAGCGGATATAATTCCCACCACAGAATTGATAATATCATCAACTTTTGTCTTGCTGCCATTAAACTCAGTATTTCCGTTCTCATCTTTCGTATTCCCTGTGAAGTAGCGAACCAGTAACACCACGAGAACTAGGAAAGCAACTGCCAAAACGACCTTACCTATTGATGAGGTTAGCTTGTTTAGCCGAGCTTTTAAAGGCGTCTGCTCGTTGGAGTCGAGGCTGATTGTGCTCATCATCTCGCCCCATGTGGTGCTCATTCCAACCGAGGTGACAAGCATTCGGCCAAAACCATCGGCCACCTTGGTGCCGGAGAACAAGAATGGATTTTGGGTGAGATTAACTTCTACGTGCTCACTTTCCCCTGTCATGCTAGATTCATCAACTTGTAGCGAGTGCCCATCTATGAACAACCCGTCAGCCGGAACCTGGTCTCCGATCTTCAAGCAAACGACGTCTCCAACGACAATTTGGAAAATCGAAACTTGTTGCAGCCTGCCATTTCTCACGACTTCAACTGGGATATTGTTGCTGACTTTGGATAACTTGAGGAATTGTCTGTTCTGCCTGAAATTGCTTCCTGCTGAGACTGCTATGACGAGAAATACAGCAACAAATATGCTTCCTCCATGGTACCATCCTTCTTTCGGCCCGTGTTCTTTGATGCCGAAGCCAAGTGAAAGAGCTGCGCAGACTAAAAGTATTAGAATGGTAGGATGTTTCAAAGCCTCCCACACGAAATGTAAGAAACTTTTGGTTGGTGGCCTGACATATGTGTTCATGCCGAAAGCTTCATGTCGATAGGAAATTTCTCTGTCATCTCCATTTATGCCATTCTCCAAATTGGATTTGAGAGCAGAAGCTAGACCTTCAACTCCATCATATTTGACAAGCTGGTCCAGATTTTTCTCCTTCACAAGCTGGGTGAGGCTGGACTGATCAATGTTCGAGAAACTGGGGTGTGATTCAAGAACATCGATGACAACTCTGTTTGACGGAACAGTGGCTACAGCCTCTTTCAAGCAAGAGGAAAAGGCCCTTGAGCAATAGATGGTAGCAACTGCCTTATGCCATCTTCTATTGTTGGCTTTACTAAGGCAAGTGGGTAAATCAAGTACGGACTTGAAACCACGATAGCTTGCTTGAAATACTGTAAACATTGCTTTGAAAAAACACAAAACAATAGAGGATTTTGTATCGAAAACAAGATGATATAGTACAGAAGCAGGGGGTTACTTACAACGTTACGTACACTTAGACAAAGAAATAAAATGTAACATGCAAATTGCAATGGAAGAAGTGCGAAATCAAGAAAGAAACTGAAAGGGAGGTCTTGGTATTTGCAAGTGTGAAGTGTCCAACGTCTCTGCTCTGAACACACAAACACGAGAAATATGAAAGAGTTGGGTGTATCGGTAACGGCATGTCATGCGGGTTTATTTATTACCCTTTTGGCACGCGGTAGCTGCCAAACTGTTTGCTAGGTTTACTTGTATTCCCCGTGTGATTAATAGTCCGTTTGGTTGGATTTTTTTAAGTTTTTTTAACTTGACTTTTTTTGTTTAAGATTTTGAATATTTTTTTTTTTTTCATGTTTTTTTGCTTGTGATTAATAGCCCATTTGGTTGGATTTTTTTAAGTTTTTTTAACTTGACTTTTTTTTGTTTAAGATTTTGAATTTTTTTTTTTTTTTTGCTTATCTCTTTTCTTGTTACAAGTAAAAAAGTTAAAAAAATTTATCTTTTTTTTATTTATAAACTAAAAAAGCAAAATAAAAAAAGTTTAAAAAAACTGTACCGAACGAACCCATTGTAGATTGGTCTAGTCTAGTTGGCTAGAGTATTTCTTTCTTCTTTTGAGAGGTCAAGAAATTCACACTTGTCACCGTTAAAAAAAAAAAAAATGAGCTCAATTCCAGTCTTGAAGCAAGAGTGTAAAACTCAATTCGGGTTTCTTCAGTACAAAAAAAAACAGAAAGAGCATGAAGGAAGAGTGTATCGCTTGTGCAATGTTGGTACTATTTGAGTCCAAATCATTTGTGTTGCCTGAAGTATTCTTGAGAGTAAACCGTTATACTAGTGTCGGTTATTTTGAGGATAACTGTCTACCTAGGCAATTCATACCTCAGGGGATGTTTGGATGGTAAATTTTTTAATAGCTTATAAATTAAATTTATGACTTTTCTAAAATGTATTTGGATCTAGTTTAAAAAAATAATTTTTTAAGCCTAACTTAAGCTTAAAAAAACTTTTAAAATAAATAACTTTTTAAAACTAACTTAAATTTATAAATTATAAATTATTTAAAGAGCAATTTAAACACTCCCTTACTCGAAACCAGTGAATTTCAGGCATTTGTAAACCAGTAGAAGAGTTTACACATTATGGTTGCGTCATAAAAGAAAAACTGCAGCAGTCTTGTTTTTTTTGTTTTTATTGTTAAACTTGCACACACGTATAACCAAACAACCCCTTTAACGGGAATCATCTTTTTAAGAGAAGAGATTTGTCTTCGTTTCGCTTGTAAGATATCCACGTCTAATGTAAACTTTTTTCTTTTTTCAGTACATTAGCATGGGTGAGAGTCAAGCTACCATATGACACATACGCAATGTTACACGGTGATGTGACGCGTCCACTGTGTACACCCTATCTTCGAATTGGAGGTCTGACAAAGGTCAACGTAAGGGTAACCGCAAGGGAAGGCCGCCTACATTGATTACCGACTAGGGCCGAAGTTTCTGGGAAAATACAAAATTTAGAAAAAGTTTATTCAATACTTTTATGTATCAGATTTTATTTATTTATAATTTATTTTATTAAAAAGTTTTTATTAATAATAAATTTATATTATTAATGTAATAAAATATTATATATAACAATTTATTAAGAATGAGTCTCAATATTATTTAATTATTAGATTTTTTTAAAATTTTTGATATGAATACTCTAGATGCGAAACCCACTCTCTTTAGCATCCAAGGTAGTCTTGGTTGTGCTATATTCTAGTAATGAAACCTTAGGCAGTCTATTTCAAGCTTGAGGAGGAAAGAATGAAAAAAAAAAAAAAACTTCAGGATAAGAGAAAGCTATTTTCTTTTTCACATTCCTTTTTTTCTTCTTAATTTTTTTTTAATAGTTATTATATTATTTTTCTTCGTCTTTTCATTATTACTAAAAGAGAAAAAGTGCTTTCACTTTATTTTTTTTATTTTTCTTTGCATAATCAAACATGATAAATAAACCGCTTCCTTACAATTACTCTCCCTTCTTTTCTATTTCACAAATTGCAACCATACTCTTAATTATAAAGCATTTACCTTTGACAAATAATAGCTATATAAGTGATTACTCAATATCTTTCACACAATGATCATATTATTTTAATAAATGTTATATTCATGGTCTTTTTTTATTGCATTTCTATTACAGATAGACACAAACACACGAATGACTCACGTTTGTAAAAAAAAAACTGAAGTGTTACTGTTATCTTAGGATGGAAGTTTGACTGAGTCAAAGTCATAGTACGAGGTACTGCACGAAACCGGAGGGCAAGTCACCTCCTAATAGATGTAATTTTCTGTTTTGAATGTTACTACTATTTACAACAACAACAACGTTGCGTAAGGTATTGGAGTGTGGTCGGCGTGTTGCCTTTGTCGGATGAAACCTTAAATGTGAAGCTTTTCCACTTTACCTTATATTAGCGGCTATTCCCACCGAAGAGTCAATGATCATACTTAAGGGCCCTAAGCATTAAATTTTTAATTTTTTTTTTTGTTTACAAGCAAAGTTAAAAAAATTAAAAAAAAAAAAATCCAACCAGTCATACCCTCAAATTAGGCTATGCTTGGATGGCAAGAATCGCAAGACAAATGGGATAAGAATTTGATTTAATGCCGCGTCTCTTGTATTTCAATGTTCTTGTTCGTTTTAGACGCCCAAAAGTCATTTCGAGTTAAATTAGACTACGATTGGATGACAAGAATAAGAAGAAAAGTGAGAATATATAAGAATTTGATTTGATGATGTGTCTTGTATTTCATTGTTCGTGTTTGTTTTAGACATGAAAATTTTGAGTAAACTCTTACAAGGCCGAATAAGATTGTGAAATGAGTGAGAATCTCCTTCTCACAATCCGAGTGGAAATTTTGCATTCCTAAATTATTTAATGACAAAGTTGGTACGCAATTCACAAATTCTCTGCCCACAATAGGGTCTGAAAAAAATAATAGGTAAACTAACTTTTTTCCTAGATAGGCTGATTTACTTGACTCTCGGACGTGTAATATTAAAACTATAGAGGGTGGACCACAATTATTGATACAATTTTTTTAATATCATTCATTATTCCTAACTACTACAGTTGTTTGAGCTTTGAAGGATGGTTAATGGTTATGGGATTTCCATTTTTTTTTGGTTGGAGAAGTATGGGATTTTCATCCATTCTGTTTATTTCTCACCATCACACTAGTTGTCATATTTATGAATAATGCTATATACGTGGTGAATAATTCTTACCATTGCACATTATATATTTTTTGTCAACTCAATTATATAGGTAATAAATATGAACATGTTAAGATAGTTGTTATTTCTATTATTCTAAAAAATAAGTTACCCCCAAAATTATCGACAGCAGTGTAGTGGTTTACTCTCAAGAATACTTCAGGCAGCCAGTTATCCCCAAAATTACCGACAGCAATTTAGTGGTTTACTCTCAAGAATACTTCAGGCAACGCAAATGACTTGAACTCAAATAGTACCAACATTGCACAAGCGATACACTCTTCCTTTATGCTCTTTCTGTTTTTTTTTTTTTTTTACTAAAGAAACCCGAATTGAGTTTTACACTCTTGCTTCAAGGCTGGAATTGAGCCCCTTTTTTTTTTTTAATGGTGACAAGTGTGAATTTCTTGACCTCTCAAAAGAAGAAAAATATACTCTAGCCAACTAGGCTAGACCAATCATAATGGGTTCATTCGGTACAGTTTTTTTAAACTTTGTTTATTTTGCTTTTTTAGTTTACAAGTAAAAAAAAATTAAATTTTTTTAACTTTTTAACTTTTAACGAGATAAGATAAGCAAAAAAAATGAAAAAAAAAAATCAAAATCTTAAACAAAAAAAAGTCAAGTTAAAAAAACTTTAAAAAATCCAACCAAACGGGCTATTAATCACACGGGGAATACAAGTAAACCTAGCAAACAGTTTGGCGGCTACTGCGTGCCAAAAAGGGTATAAATAAACCCGCATGACATGCCGTTACCGATACACCCAACTCTTTCATATTTCTCGTGTTTGTGTGCTCAGATCAGAGACGTTGGACACTTCACACTTGCAAGTACCAAGACCTCCCTTTCAGTTTCTTTCTTGATTTCGCACTTCTTCCATTGCAATTTGCATGTTACATTTTATTTCTTTGTCTAAGTGTAAGTGACGTTGTAACTAACCCCCTGCTTCTGTACTATATCATCTTATTTTCGATACAAAATCCTCTATTGCTTTGTGTTTTTTCAAAGCAATGTTTACAGTATTTCAAGCAAGCTATCGTGGTTTCAAGTCCATACTCGATTTACCCACTTGCCTTAGTAAAGCCAACAAGAGAAGATGGCATAAGGCAGTTGCTACCATCTATTGCTCAAGGGCCTTTTCCTCTTGCTTGAAAGAGGCTGTAGCCACTGCTCCGTTAAACAGAGTTGTCATCGATGTTCTTGAATCACACCCCAGTTTCTCGAACATTGATCAGTCCAGCCTCACCCAGCTTGTGAAGGAGAAAAATCTGGACCAGCTTGTCAAATATGATGGAGTTGAAGGTCTAGCTTCTGCTCTCAAATCCAATTTGGAGAATGGCATAAATGGAGATGACAGAGAAATTTCCTATCGACATGAAGCTTTCGGCATGAACACATATGTCAGGCCACCGACCAAAAGTTTCTTCCATTTCGTGTGGGAGGCTTTGAAACATCCTACCATTCTAATACTTTTAGTCTGCGCAGCTCTTTCACTTGGCTTCGGCATCAAAGAACACGGGCCGAAAGAAGGATGGTACCATGGAGGAAGCATATTTGTTGCTGTATTTCTCGTTATAGCAGTCTCAGCAGGAAGCAATTTCGGGCAGAACAGACAATTCCTCAAGTTATCCAAAGTCAGCAACAATATCCCCGTTGAAGTCATGAGAAATGGCAGACGGCAACAAGTTTCGATTTTCCAAATTGTCGTTGGAGACGTCGTTTGCTTGAAGATCGGAGACCAGGTTCCGGCTGACGGGTTGTTCATAGATGGGCACTCGCTACAAGTTGATGAATCTAGCATGACAGGGGAAAGTGAGCACGTAGAAGTTAATCTCACCCAAAATCCATTCTTGTTCTCCGGCACCAAGGTGGCCGATGGTTTTGGCAGAATGCTTGTCACCTCGATTGGAATGAGCACGACATGGGGCGAGATGATGAGCACAATCAGCCGCGACTCCAACGAGCAGACGCCTTTACAAGCTCGGCTAAACAAGCTAACCTCATCAATAGGTAAGGTCGGTTTGGCAGTTGCTTTCCTAGTTCTCGTGGTGTTACTGGTTCGCTACTTCACAGGGAATACGAAAGATGAGAACGGAAATACTGAGTTTAATGGCAGCAAGACAAAAGTTGATGATATTATCAATTCTGTGGTGGGAATTATATCCGCTGCAGTAACTATTGTAGTTGTTGCAATCCCTGAAGGCTTGCCTTTGGCTGTCACGCTTACTCTTGCCTATTCTATGAAGAGAATGATGGCTGATCAGGCCATGGTTCGGAAGCTCTCGGCTTGTGAAACAATGGGTTCTGCCACCACCATTTGTACAGACAAAACAGGCACCCTCACGCTCAACCAGACGAAGGTAACAAAATTCTGGCTCGGCCACGAGTCTGTGGAAGAAAGAGGTTCGGTTTCAATTGCAGCCAATGTTCTCGAATTGCTCCACCAAGGTGTGGGTTTAAATACCACAGGCACTGTTTATAAGCCCACTTCAGGATCCGAGTTTGAGTTATCCGGCAGTCCCACCAAAAAAGCAATTCTTTCTTGGGCTGTCATGGAACTAAACATGGACATGGAGGAACTGAAGCAGAGTTGTTCAATTCTCCATGTTGAAGCCTTCAATTCAACAAAGAAAAGAAGCGGCGTTTCAATGAGGAAGAAGGCTGACAATGCAATACACGTGCACTGGAAAGGGGCTGCGGAGATGATTCTGGCAATGTGCTCCCATTATTATGACATTTCAGGAAATACCAAAATCCTGGATGATGCTGAAAGGAAGAAATTTGATCAGATAATTCAAGGTATGGCCGCAAGCAGCCTCCGATGCATCGCTTTTCCACATAACCAAGTTCTAGTAGAGGGGAATGAGGATGAAATAACTCAAAGAAACATGAAGGAAAGCAACTTGACCCTTTTGGGGCTGGTAGGTCTAAAGGATCCATGTCGGCCAGGCGTGAAGAAAGCTGTGGAATACTGCCAGCTTGCCGGAGTGACCATCAAAATGATCATCGGCGACAATGTTTTCACTGCCAAAGCCATAGCCACTGAATGTGGGATACTCAGGCCTAATCAGGACATGAAAGGTGCAGTGGTAGAAGGTGTGGAATTTCGCAAATACACGCCAGAGGAGCGAATGGAGAGAGTCGATAAAATCTGCGTGATGGCAAGATCCTCCCCCTTGGATAAGCTCCTAATGGTGCAATGCTTGAAACAGAAAGGCCATGTTGTGGCAGTTACTGGCGATGGAACGAATGATGCACCGGCATTGAAGGAAGCCGACGTAGGCCTTTCTATCGGGATTCAGGGGACTGAAATGGCCAAAGAGAGCTCAGACATTGTCATTTTAGACGACAACTTCAGTTCCATAGCCACTCTTTCGAGACGGGGAAGATTTGTTGCCAACATCATCCAGAAAATCATTCAAGTCCAGCTCACTATGAATGTTGCTGCTCTTGTCGTCAACTTTGTGGCTGCGGTTTCAGCTGATGCAGTCCCTATTAGTTTAGTCCGGTTACTGTGGGTGAACTTGATCATGGACACCTTGGGAGCTCTGGCTCTTGCCACAGAGAGGCCCACCAAGGAGCTCATGGAGACACCGCCCGTGGGTCGAACCAACCCACTCATCACCAATATCATGTGGAGGAACCTACTTGCTCAAGCCTTCTACCAGATAGCCATCCTGTTGACCTTACAGTTCAGAGGCGAATCAATCTTCAGGGTGAGTGGGAAAATCAATAACAATCTGATCTTCAATACTTCCGTCCTTTGCCAAGTTTTCAATGTACTCAATTCAAGGAAGCTCGAGAAGAAGAATGTGTTCGAGGGAATACATAGAAACAAGTTGTTATTGGTGATCATTGCGATTACCATTGTTCTCCAGGTGGTGATGGTGGAATTTCTGACGAATTTCGGAAATATCGAGCGTTTGAATTGGTGGCAGTGGGGAGTTTGTGCTGGTATTGCAGCCGCATCTTTGCCTATTGGTTGGCTTGCCAAGTGCGCACCTGTTCCAGAGACAGCTATCTCAAAAGGCAAAATTTGAGATTGCTGAAAAATTCGGAGATATTCCAGCGTTTGAATTGGTGGCAGTGGGGAGTTTGTTCCAGAGAAGCTCCTAGTTGTTCTTAATTTCTCTTTCTTTTTGCCTTCTGCTGTATTACCGTTGACCCAAAAAAAAAAAAAAAAAAAAACAAAGGGCGAAATTTGAGAGAATATAAGCTGTTGGGCTTTGGATCGGACCCACATTGGGGTGCCAACGGTCATGTCTAACCTGGTTATTGGGGATTGTTACATGTAGATCTGTACTACTAGCATTTTTACTATGATCCAAATCCATCTAGATGTGTGTGCATGCAGTCCGTGAAATTCAAAATTTTCATTTAAAATATGATCCGTTTGGTATCGAACATATATATATATATATATATGATGTATCATAGTCTATGCTCGTTCAATTTCTATATTTGTAAGCATTAATAGAAAAGGCAGATATTAAAATTTTTTTTTTGGCCGAATTATACCCGTAATCCTTGTAGTTTATCTCATGTCTCAATTTAGTCACTGTAGTTTTAATTATAACAAATTTATTCTTTAATTTTGTGAAATATACACAATTAGTCCAATTAAAAACAGTCATCATAGATTTGGATGGTAAATATCCATGTGTCACACATGTGGGAGGTATAATGATAAAATCATTTGGTTAAAATTACTAAGAATGATATCCTTCCTTACCCCCATGGCCAGACATTCGAAAACCCATCCTACCCATCCTAACCCAATAACCAAACATGCTGCAAAACCTATACCACTCACCATTGACGCCACCAATGAAACTACCCCAGCTCGACCGTCCTCTCTCTTCACTTTTTTCATTTTGGTTGTCCTTATGTCTTTACCTTATCCATTTCACAGTAAAAAAAAAATCGTGCACACAAACCCATCGTCAGCCATCACCCTAGTCGGCACCACCATTACTGATCCAACGCGTTCAACAAAATTGGTAGCACCCACTTTTAATGACGGATCTAGGCACAGACAATAGGGGCCATGACCCCCTACTTCTGCCATAAACCCCCTAGTATACTACCTACCCCTTTTATATATATTACATAAGTACATTATGGTGCCCCCCTAACCCAATGTCAGCTCCCAACCTCTGCTGGTACTGCCAAATATATATTGCTTTTGACTCGATTATATTTTGTTTTTGAGTTTTGTGGCCACTAGCTAGGTCATTTCAGAAGGGGTATGAATAGTACACAATACTTTTTTCACTTACTTTTTCACTTACTTTTTTCATGTACTGTTGTCACACAATACTGGCCCACCATACCCATTAGTTTTGTATAATATGCTCAGCCAAAAGAAAAATCTGGAAAGAGGGTTTCTTCAAAGCCTTCTTGGATAGAAGAAAAGGCCTTCTTCAATATTGAAATTGTGAATGGTGATTTTTACAAAGCTTTGCAGATGGTCAGGCTATTCAACTTCTTTGTTTCCCAGAACCTCAGCACTGGTTCACAACCAGTTTAATGGTAAATATATATTTTTAGTATTCTTTTGTTTCAGGCTACTTAACCTTCTTTTGTATACATTGTTTAAGAAATGTGTTTTACGAATTTTAATTTTCATAAATGGGTTGAAATATTCTATTACATAATTTTTTTTAATCCATTTGTGGACCCTCCAGTAAGTCCCATTCTCTTGGAGACTGAATTTTTCCATTAAAATGAGTTGCAATAACCACTTTTCTTTCTCTCTTTCTTGGAATTATTAATCCATTTGCAATAAATTAATAATGGTTCCTTTTTAATCATTTGTCTTATGTTATGATTCATGAAATTATAGAACTATAGAAAAGGCAAGCACAATTTATGATCTAGTAGCATTGAAGAATTGGGGTACCACTACCACTATGAATTTCATTGTAAGTTTCTTGAAATACCTTTTCTTCTTTTTTCCCCTCTACTTGGAATACTTGTTAAATATTTAATATTGTGATTAATTTTAGTGCTTTTCTATTTCAAATTTTAAAAATAATGAAAAAATACTCTCAATGTATATTTTACTCATTTGTATGCATTGGATGAGAATTTTGGGGTTTATCTTTCATTCGTATAAATATTTTTATGGCTTTGGTACATTTGTGAATTGTTGATGATATGAGAAAAATCTTGCTATTTGATTTGATAATGTGTAGAATATAAATTACGTAATGAATTGCTAATGATATAGGAAAATATTTCTATTTGACTTGTAGATTATATAAAGTGAATGGGAAAGTCAGCTACAACAGATAGATTTTTCAAAAGAAAAAGTGCAAATTGTTTAGAGACCGATGTTGGCAATCGAACATTGCCAACCTCTAATATTGAGATCCCGATCTCTGAAAATCCTCAAACAAAATCTCGAAGAATTGAAGTCAATGAAATTGAAAATAGTTCATTGAAGCGTGACCTTGGATTGCATCCATAGATTTTGGATTATCATTAAATCAACGTGATGAAATTCGATAGCTTGTATGAAGATTGGTCCATACCAACCTATAATTTGAAGTATCCAAAATTTGGATCAGGAACTTATCTTTGTAGCTTTCAACCTTCATGGTTCAAGCTATTTCCTTTATGGTTGGAATATTCACCTAAAAAAGATGCAACTTTCTATTTGCCATGTTTTCTTTTTAGTAAGCCATATGGCTCTGGATATTCTGGGCAAAGTGCATTTACTATTGATGGATTCAAGAGTTGGAAGAAAGTTAGGGATAGACAAAATTGAGCTTTTCTAAATCATACAGGGAAAGATCATAACTCTCTTCATAAAGTTGCCGAGAGATCGTGTGAAGACTTGATGAATCAATTTCAACATATACTAAAGGTGCTTGACAATTTCACTTCTAAACAAGTTATAAACAATTGACTCCATTGAAGGACTCAATTAAGATAGTCCGGTGGCTTGCCTTTCAAGGTTGTGCTTTTAGAGGTCGTGATAAGAGTGCTACTTCAATCAATCGTGGAAATTTTCTTAAAATGTTGAACTTGTTGGGTTTATACAATGAAAATGTTGCTGAAGTATTAGATAAAGCTCCTAAAAATGCCTCATAGACATCACCAAAGGTCAAGAAAGAAATTTTGCATATACTTTCAACTAAAATGCAAAAAGCAATTCTTAAAGATATTGGTGATGCAAACTATTGTTTAATTGTTGATAAAGCTCGGGATGAGTCAAAGAAGGAACAAATGACTATAGTTTTGAGATTTGTCGACAAAGATGGTTTTGTGCCAGAGTATTTTTTTGGGCTTATTCCTGTTTCTGACACTGTAGCATTAACCCTAAAAAATGAGATATATAGTGTATTGTCTTATCACAATCTAGATATCTAGAATATTCGGGGGCAAGGATACGACAGCGCAAGTAATATGCGAGGTGAGTTTGATGGATTCCAAGCTTTGGTTTTGAATGATTGTCCCTATGCTTATTATGTACATTGCTTTGCACTTCGCTTGCAATTGACATTAGTGGCAGTTTCAAAAGAAGTTATTCATATTCATCAATTTTTCACTAAACTAACTTCTATTGTCAATATTGTCGGTGCTTCATGCAAGTGTAATGATGAATTGAAAGTTGCTCAAGCTACTAACATTGCGCATATGGTATCCATTGATGAGCATAAGAGTGGAAAGGGACTCAATCAAATTGGCACTTTACAACGGGCTGGAGATACTTGTTGGAGCTTTCACTTGAAGTTAGTTTCTAGCTTGGTAAAGATGTTTAGTGCAACATGTGTAGTTCTACTTAACATCATTGATGAAGAAAATACTTCTTCTCAACGAGAAGACTCAGCCTATGAGACATTGACTTCATTTGAATTTGTTTTCATATTGCATCTTATGAAAGCAATTATAAAGATCACTGATTTATTTTGTCAAGCCTTGTAGTGCCAATCTTAAGACATTTTAAATGCCATGCAACTTGTTTCATATACTAAAACACTTATTTAAAGTTTCAGAGATGACAAATGGGATGATTTACTTGCTAATGTGAAATCATTTTGCAAAGCACACAATATAGATGTCCTAGATATGAGTGCTTGGTATATTGCTAGATGAGGTTGAGCTCGTTATCGACAAGATGACTACACAATTGAGCATCATTATTGAGTGGATATTTTTTATGCTGCAATTGATTCTCAATTACAAGAATTGAATGGTCGATTTAGTGAGCATACACTGGAGTTACATATTTTTAGCTCAACTCTAAGTCCTCAACATGTGTCTAAAGCTTTCAGAATCAATGATTTTTGTCCGTTAGTTGACAAGTTTTATTTGCAAGATTTCACAGATCATGAAAAAGTACAGTTAAGAATGGAACTTCACCATTATGAACATAATGTAGTTCGAGATCTGGACTATAAAAATTTGTCAACTATTTCTGAATTGTGTCAGTGGTTGGCAAATACTAGAAGATCAATGACCTACCAACTTGTTTATAGAGTAGTTGTGCTTGTGCTTACTCTTCTAGTTTCTACTACAACTACAGAACCATCATTCTTTGCCATGAGTATTGTCAAAACTAGGCTTCGTAATAAAATGGAAGATGATTTTCTCACAACCTCTTTGCTTGTGTATATTGAAAAGGAAATTGCTATGAGGTTTAGCACAGAGACAATCATAGAAGATTTTTGAGACTTAAAGAATGTTGAGTTCCACTATGACAATTGATTAAGCTAAGATGTATCAACAACCAATTATTTTGTAGCTTATATTTTGTTTATATTTTCTGAAGATTGAATAGATATTAACTTTATTATTTATGCATTGATTTGCTATGAAAGTATATTTCTTATTTTTCAATTAGGAGAAATACGATGGTTGATATTAGTTAGTGCAACTTTTATATTTTGGCCCCCCAAAGATGAAACTCTAGTTCCGTCCCTGCCCACTTCCATGGCTCATGGTAAGCATGGGTTTGGAATATATACATATGATATGTGTGTGTGAGCATATGTATATTTGTAGGTATATACATATATAGACTGGGGTATATGTGTACCAATGGTGCTTGGTTTGGAATATATATATATATATATATTAGACAGGGGTATATATACTAATGTTGCTTTGATTTTGGTTCTTTGAAAAAAAAAAAACATTGACAAATTCTTTGATTTACAATTCAAAAAAAAAAAGAGAGAGAATTTTAGCTAGTCTTCACAAATTCGAACTTCTATGATTTGTAAATTTCAAATAGATGTGCATATGATTAATTCATGATTCTGTAAATATAAAGAATAATGCATATGGAAACTGGTGGGGACCGATTTGGCGAGGACTGACCAGGACTGCTGTAAGAGAATGACCGAGAAGACCATTGATGACGGGGCACCCCGATAATGCTAAACGAAAGATGGCCGAGCGTACCGGGGGTGATCAATTTAGCACCGAGTAAATAGCGTCGAACAGGAGTAGATTAACCACCCCTTCTGCCTGGCCAGTAGGGACCACGCCTAACATTGGGCCAGGCTGTGTACTACCAAAAGGACGAGACGCGTGAGGGGACAACCACCTTCCCTACCACGACGACTTCAGTTTGACTAGCGCCCTAAAAGATGCCACATGTGGGGGACAACCACGTCCACCATTACCTTGTCAAGGACCTGACCGTCCAATGATATACCACCACGTGGAAATGCAATCATTTCTACTAAATATCTGCAGACAGACTTGGGACCACAACCATGAATGTATAAAAGGAGGCCCAAGCCTTCTTCTTAAAGGTACGCATAATAAAACCCTGGTAAAAACTCGGTCTAATTATTCTCTCAAACCTAACTTTGGTATCGGAGAGTCTTTGGCACGCACCACACCGTTGTTTCTTGACCTAACATCTCTCTGCAGCTAATCAGAGCGGTTCACCGAAACTTGAGGGCAAACCCTACAAGTTTACTGATCTATCAGTTGGCACCGTCTAATCTACAATGCCATAAATGCACCCCTCTTTTTATGAAGATACACCGGTCGTACGAATTTCCTTGACCATGTTCTAGGTACTCAGAGGAATTGGGGGCAATTGATGAGGACTAATTTGCTGAGGACTAATCATGACCCCTGTAAGAGGCTGACCGAGAAGACCATTGATGATGGGGCACCCTGGTAATGCTAAATGAAAGATGGCCGAGTGTACCAGGGGTGATCAGTTTGGCACTGAGTAGATAGTGTCGAATAAGAGCAAACTAACCACCCCTCCTGCCTGGCCAGTGGGGACCACACTTGACATTGGGCCAGGTTGTGTACTACCAAAAGGACGAGACCTGTGGGGTGACAACCACTTTTCCTACAGCGCCGAAGTTAGTCTGATAAGCGCCCTAGAAGATGCTATGTGTGGGGGACAACTATGTCCACTAATACCCTGCTAAGGACCTGACCGTCCAATAATATACCACCACTTAGAAAGGCGATAATTTCCACTAACTATCTACAGACAGACTTGGAACCACAACCATGAATGTATAAAATGAGACCCAAGTCTTCTTTTTGAAGGTACACATAATAAAACCCTAGTAAAAACTCTGTCCAATTATCCTCTCAAATCTAATTTTAGCATCGGAGAATCTTTGACAGGTACCACACCAATTTTTCTTGACCTAGCATCTCTCTACAACCAATCAGAACAGTTCACTAAAACCTGAGGACAAACCCTACAAATTTACTGATGTATTAGAAACTAAATAAAAGTGGTGCATTTATCTTTTCAGCAAGTGTCCTGGGATTATGGGTAAACTTGAGCACTCTATGCAGTTACAAAAAGTTGAACAAATAAAAAAAATGGTTTCTAAGATAAATCCACGGAAAGAAAGAGAGGTTTCATAAATTCCGTTGACTTTGCCTATGCCAATACAGTTGCATTCACGACATGAAAGATTAATTTCCTCGATTGCAGAGGCAGAAGAAAAGAGTGGGTCTTGGTTTTAGACAGAGAAAGAAGAAAGAATGAGGAGAGAGAAAGGTGTTGACTGCAGTGGTGTGAAGGGTTTCCGTTAAGAGAGAGAGAGAGAGAGAGAGAGAGAGAGCTAAAATGAGAGAAACAGAGAGGAGGGCTGGGTTTGCGGTTAGAGAGAAAACACGAGAATGAGGAAGAGGGAATGGTGGGGTGATCAAGTGTGACAAGATTGAATGTTTCTAGAGTTAAAGAAAGTGACATGGCAGGATGTGGGTGGATGATATCAATAGTTATCTAAGAAATATGACAATTTTATCATTATACCCTCACATGCATGGCATTTGAGCGTTTTTCGTCCAAATTCATTTTTAATTAGACTAATTGTGTATCTTTCATAAAAGTAAGGGTCAATTTATTACAATTAAAATTTCGAGGACCAAATTGAGACGATGAATAAATTAGGATTGCCGGTGCAATTTAATTATTTTATTTATTAATTAAATATTTAAGTTAATTTATGTGTATCTCAATTAATTTTAAAATATATTTAATTTTTTTATTTTACATAAATTAAATAATTACTAAATTAGAGGCTTTTATTTACTTGATAAAGAGTCAAACCCGAACCTTTCTATAAACCAAAGAACTTTCCTCAACAAGGAATACTGACATAACGTGCTTTGAGTAACTCTCATTTGGGGCTCGATCTCGCTGCGATTGAAAAATGTGCACTTGCTTAGGTGGTTGACGTGGGCCAATGAGAAATAGTCATGTGGCAAGTATGAAGAGTCTTCCTTACACCGACATCTAAGGATTAAGATGTTAATCATTTTACTGGTTGAGGTGTTAACAAATCAATTTATATGAATATGAAGGGTTAGGATGGATTGGCTTAAAATTTATTAAGCAATAAAAAATTAGACTAATTATAAACATATCATTTGAATTATAATTCAGTATCATTATACTCTCTTAAATTTTAAAACTTAACAAGTTGACTTATAAAATTATCAATTTATATCAATCAATTCCTCTTATTAGCAATTTGTTAGGAAAATAAATGAAAAATTATTATTTGACGTTTACATGTTAACAAAAGTATAATTTTATACTTAAATTAATTTTTTTTATTACATAATTGCCTAATGACTTAAATTCTCATTGAAATGATATGTAAATATAGAGATAGAATAATCGGTATTTTAGTCATTAAATAATTATCATAAAAAAAGAGAATATAATTTGAATTAATTTCACTTTGTACCCTTACACTTGACCCTTAGTTTCACTTTAGTCCCTCCAGTTAAAATATAACAGTCAACCCCTTAGAGTTTTGATCAAGTCTCACTTTGGTCCTTCCGTAACTTACCATTATATTGCTTAACGAAAAATAGTTATATGAGCCTCATATGTAAAAATTTTAAGGGTAATATAGGAATTTCGCACATTATGTTTGACAATGAAAAAAATGACTGAGAAATAAGATTGTCTATATTATATTTAGGATTAAGTATTAACACACTCTTTGAATTATGAATTAGTATATATTAATCAGTATGAATTAGTACAATCCTAAAAACAAAGTATAATTAGTAAGACCAAAATTAGATTTTTAAAAAAATTAACTTAAATGGGTGTGTTAGTTATTTTTTTAGTGAAATGAGATTGTATATATCATTTTTAAGATTAATTATTAACACATCCTTTGAATTATGAATCAATATATAATTAATCAGTGTAAATCAGTATAATCCTAAAAATAAAGTATAATTAGTAAAACAAAAATTAGATTTTTAAAAAAATAACTTAAATGGATGTGTTAGTTATTTTTTAGTGAAATTAGTTAATTTTTAAAAATATAATTTTTGTCTTACTAATTATACTTTATTTTTAGGATTATACTGATTCATACTAATTAGTTATATACTGATTCATAATTCAAAGGGTGTGTTAATAATTAATCTTAAAGATGATATATATATATATAATTTTATTTCTCAATTATTTTTCTCATTCTTAAACACAATGTGCGAAATTTCTATATTGTTCTTAAAATTTTTACATGTGAGGCCCATTTGACTATTTTTTGTTAAGTAATATAATGATAGGTTACAGAAGGGTCAAAGTGAGACTTGACCAAAACTCCAACGGGTTGACTGTTACATTTTAAAGTGGAGATGTTAAAGTGGGACTGAGGGTAAAGTGCAGCGTGCAAAGTAAAATTAACCTATATAATTTAGGTGTAAAATGAACTTTTGTGAACATAGGTAAGTGACATGATAATTTTTCTTTAACTGATAACTAATACATTAGCAATAGAAGTAATTGATTAATGCAAATTAGTAGTTTAGAAGGTCAATTTGTTACGTTTTAGAGTTTAAAGGTGCAGTGATAGTGAGTCATAGTTCATGAGATGTGATTGTAAGTAACCTTAAAAGATTTTTTGTTTTTGTATAAAAAAATATCTGTTAATATACAACGTAATTTTGATAAGATATCATCTAATCAATTAATTAATGGAATGAAATCTCCATTCTAATCATAAAATGGAGAAGATCCAAATTCAAATTCTAAACCATTAACATGTCTGATGTTCGAAAAACCAAAAATAAAAAATATATATTTTTCCTCTCTCTCTTTCTCTCTTCTTATTTTTCCAATTCCATTCTTAGTTGCAGTAGAGATCTGTTGTAAATCTACCGCCTGAGAAGCAGGTGGGGGATGAAGATGACATTAGGAAAAATAACTATGACAAAATATTATAGGATGTTTTTTTAGAAGTTTCTTTACTATATCATAAATTCATATTACTGATGTATACACTCACCACGTGTCACTATTTAATAAGAATTACTATTAAATACTTAATATTACCTAATTACTGAACTATTTTCCCCTGCTATGGCCCGAGTCTAGATCCTTTGAAGTTAAATTATAAAATTAATTATAAAATAAACTTATGACTGGTACACGTGTGACAAATAATATAATTAATTTACAATTATAAGATAGTAGCAAAGCCCTAGTTTATTGAAAGAGTCTCAAAATAGAAAATCTCTCCCTCTCTTCCTTTCCACATTCACACATTAATTAATTGCAAGAATTTCCAATAGGCACTCTCTCTCTCTCTCTCTCTCTCTCTCTCCATAAAATCATGTATTGAAAATCCATTGCAAAGTAACCTCTTCAAATTTTCTTTAAACTCACCCAAAATTAAAAAAAAAAATTAAGAGCTTTAAACAGAACCCCTATCTTGAAAAGAAAAAAAAAACTTTAAATATTACATCTTCATATTCGTTTAAAGTCTTTCCAATGCTTCATATATTAAACACGTTAGATCTTGAAACCACTCGTAACAAAACTGGTGGAGGCCTGGATCCACATTTTTGTTTGTTTTGTTCTCTTCCCTATAGTTATATATAGAACCAAATTTTTATGTCTCCTTCTTTTATTTCTTTCTGCCATAATGTTTTCAATCTTCAATAAAATTTGTTATGATGAATCCAAAGAAATTTTGTATGAGAATACGTAAGTTCATTGTTCTTCATTGTTAAGAACGAAAGAGACTCCAAGAAAAATAAAGTTACATTTTTTCTCTCGATAAACATTTCTATTTGGGATTCTTGCAATTAATTACTGAGTGAATATGAGAGGGAAGGAGTACAGATCTCCTATTTTGGAACTCTTTCAATTAATTATAGAGTTTGTCACTATGTTAACAATTATAAAATTAGTTATATTATTTATCACATGTGTACCAATCCTAAGTTTATTCTACAACTAACTTTACAATATAACTTTAGAGAATTTGGACTCCTTTAGCCCCTAGCTTCGTCCATGGGTGCATGGATATGAGCCATGTGACTTTTAGATTTCTCTCTCACACATATTTTCCGGCATTTCGACGGGAGCTTGAATGCATAGGTTGCATTACGGTAGAAGAATTGACAACCGGAATCCGGTCAATGAATCACGGTCCCAGTGAGGAAGACTTTCAAGAGATAACAAGCAAAGTTGATGTTGACAACAATGGATGGTAGAGTTCACGGCCTTTTTGAACCTCACGGCAAATAAAATGAAGGTAAGAGTACCAAAAAAAAAAAAAACGTAATGGTAAAGAAAAGAATTTTTATATATAATTTTCATATAGATTGATGTATCCATTTGTGATCCCTTTGTTTCAAAGCGAAACACTACTATTTTGGATTATGGTTTCAAAAAAGGCCACTTCAACATCATTTTTGTAGAGTATTTTGTATAAAAATTCTATAATAACATAATTTTTTTTCTACAAAAATGATATTTTCTAAAAATTATACAAAAAAATCTCACCAAATGACACGAGAATAACATTTTTATAATTAAGAATTATCATGATAAGTGTTTTGTTTTAAAGTAAAAGACCCTTATTTAACCATATTATTATGTACATAAAGTTTGTATGATTTTCTTGTTGTATGACATTAATGATCAAATAAAACACTCACTATTTTAATTTATAATTTTAAAAATTCCACTACCAATATCATTCTTCTTTTTTTTTTTTTTTTGGTTAAAATTTTTATAAGAATAGATTTTTTCTTTAAAAATTTGCAGTAACTATGACATTTGTAATCTGTGAAGTCATACATTGGTGGTGATATAGTTACCAGAGTTGCACCACAATTAGACTTTCATGTGTTTTTTAGGAGACTAATGCAGGAAAGGATTTTAAAGAAGCTTTCAAGTGTTTGACAAGGATCAACATGGGTACATATCAGCTAATGAGGTGAGCTGGCCTCTTCTTATTTGCTGTTGTTTGCAAAAATAGATTAACTCAAAATTCGTTGATATACATACTCAATGGTGATTCTTGCATGCAACAGTAAATGTTTGTTTCACGAGATAAGGCACGGAATTAGACTACTAATGCTATGTCTAACAACTTTAACCCACGTTTAGTTACATAAAAAGAGGTCAAAATAAGCATCGTAAAGCATTAATTATCTCAAGGGAAGAAGTGGGATAACCAATCTACTAATTCTGGTGATTGGAGGCAAAATATAAAATTACATAAGGGGAGAATTGTAGTTTCAGAATTGCCTGTTTTGAAATTCCTTATCCCTTTATTCCATCACACAAAACAAACTTGGCCTAGAGAGGAGAGAGAGGAATAAACTTGTGTACAAAATAATTGATGAAAAATGCTATCATCAGCCGCGATTGATGCTGGTAAGTTCTAACTGAGTTTGCTTCCATCTGCCGTTGATTGACCATAAGTCATGACTGATGATAATACTACTCAATAATTAATATCGAAATTGATGAATTGAAAATTTTTTTTATCAATATTTACAGTTGTTTCGCAAATAGCTTACGAGGGTATCTGCACAACAAAACCCTTTTCTCATGCAACCCAATATTTGGACTTCTCAATTACCAAAGGCCAAAAATATTCAACTACCTTGTGAAATATATACTCTCTTCAATCTTGTGCAGCTGACGAACGTAATGATCAATCTTGGTGAGAAACTAACAGATGAAGAGGTCGAGCAAATGATCAAAGAGGCTGATTTGGATGGTGATGGTCTAGTTAATTATGAAGAATTTGTGAAGATGATAATGACCGTCTGATCGAAAAAAGTTCTAAGAGACTGAAGAAGATACCATACTGTAATTCGTCTAATTCCAAATAAGCATGTTTTTTTTCTTAATTGTTTAATTCTTGTTGTAAGCAATGGGTGAATAAATTTTCTTATTAATTTTCTCGTAATCAACCCAACCAATATCAGAAAAATTCGCATTGGTAGAAATGCCATATAATATCATGAATGTAATTTTCACACTCAAGTTGTTTTCACCTCAAATTGAATTCAACAGCTTGAGTTTCAATTCTTGCGTCCCTATCCTTCTCTGTGACTTCAAAAACCATGGAAATCAGTAAGTACAATGCAAAGATAGTGTGTACATAAAGGAAAATATGCCATTCCAATGGGTAGGCATGTATATTCTGTCTGCTAGGCCTGGTTAGTGCTTGGGCCCTGAACGGGACAAAACGAAAAAGCAAAGCCTAGGCCCAACCCATGGTCCTAAGGGATACCAGGCTTGGGCTGGACTTTGGGTTTGTATTTTTTATTAGTTAAATTTATTTTTATTTTTTAAAAAATTCCTTCTGGTACGGCTTTGATATGTGGCCCAATGGGGTTCAGATTTGGGCTAGAGACCACGCCTGCTGGCTTTGAGCTTTTGAGAGGGTTTTTTTTTTTTAATTACTTTTTAAATTTCTTTTGTCTGTTTTTAAAAATCCTGAGGGAGGTTCGGGTCCAACGAGCTTGGGGGGGCTTGTGGCGGATTTTACATTCCTAGAAATGAGTTAACCTTTACTTTATTTAACTGCAGGGGTTTGGTATTAGCGTTTAGAAAGGCTTTTGATTCATTTAACTTGGCTTTCCTTCTCTCAGTGTATGAAGGTTTATTTGTTCGGCCTCTTAATCAAAAGGGTTTTAAATTTTTTCTTTAAAAGTCTTTCTACTACATTATAAATACTCATTACTGATCTATTCACTTGCAATGTGCCAACATTTAATAAGAATTATTTAGTACTACTTAATCACAAGGCTTCTTGTCATCTTAACCAATAGCCTTGTTATTTTTCTACAATTTTTGTCTAAAAAGTTTGACAAGGCTGCTTTACCCAACAAACTCCTTCCAAGCTTATTTTTGCAATCTTCTCATCTGATTATTCATCCATTCAACCTATAATCACCAGAAAGAAAGAAGGTTCTAATATCTAAATTTACCATTGGAGACACTATTTTTTGGTAGCAAAATCAAATAAAGGTCTCATATCATGGTATATATATATATATGTATATCATGATAAGTATAAAACGCATATTACAATCGAAGGCAGAGAAGCCGCCTTAAATACAATTTCCTTCCAAATTCGCCAACCTAATGCAGATTTTTCTTGTCAAACAACCAAACAATGAACACCAAAGAATTACAGTGATGACAAGGGAAAATAAATAAAAGCAATAAATTCATAGTTGGCACTAACAGTCTGTTTAGTGATCAATAACTCCACTTAAAAAAAAGCTTAAGATAGAGAGAAAAACAATCCCAGATAAATAAAAGGAATGAAAAACTGAAGAAAAATTTGTATTTTGATGAGGCTTTTAGTTGATTATAGCTGCACAACAGATGCAGGTGCTGAAGAGGGAAGACCAGGGCTTATGCTTCCCATTACCTCTTGTTAGTGCTGAAGAGTCGTTCGCTGGCTTCTTATTAGCAACATTAGCCTTCTCTTCTTTCAACAAGTTAATGGAGCTCTTGACTTGTCTGAGTTGCTTCTTTCCACTTCAATGGTTTTCTCTTCCGCTAAAATTGCCCGATTCTATAGTGCATCTTGACCATCTTGAGCAGGTGATTTGAGTCTTCCTCCTCCTTCTAACACATAATGCACAACAGAGAACTACCCTGAGGGAGGCAATTTCTTTTTGCAAGCATTACTTTTGACTTTATCTTACCCTGCATAACAATTCAACAAAAAACTATAGCTTTTAAAGGAGCATTGACTTCGCACACCTTTGATAACACAGTGTCCTCTCGCCTTCTCCCGATTCTTGCTTCCTTACAAATAGATTTCATTGAGAACAAGCCATCCTTTTCCAAATCCCAGAGAAAAGGATTCAATCATCAGCAATAATTTGTTTAACTCCTCAACTTCCCATTCAAATAGATTTCTTCTATGCTTCAAGGACCAGCATTCTCTTTCTTCCTTCAATTTTGCAATGCTAGCATTTTTCTGGGTTGACAATTTATAAAGTCTAGGAAAATTTTCTTTTAAAGGTTTGTCACTAATTCACCCCTCCTTCCAGAACTTAGTATTTCTTCCATCCTCTATCTTAATCTTTAAATTTCTTGGTAAGATTCCTTTAAATATCCCCTATTCCCATCCTATTTTTAAGATGTCCAACCAAAATGCTAAGCCAGAGTTTCTTTGGATTTCACCAGGAAACCATTCCTCTTCATCATACTTGTACTTTTGTCACACTACTGTCCTCTATAAGGCCTCTCTTTCCTTTGCAAATCTCCACCACCACTTAGTTAAGAGAGACTTATTCATCACTGTGACAGGAATCACCCCAAGACCTCCCCTAGTTTTGTATCTAGTTATCTTGCTCTACCTTACACAGTAAATTTTCTTCTTTCCCATCTGATCACCCCATAGGAACTTCCTTTGAATCCTCTCCACCCTTTTACTAATCTCATTTGGAGCATTAAACATGGACAAATAATATAAAGGTAGACTAGATAGAGTTGATTTTATTAAAGTGGGCCCACCTCCTATGGATAAATAGTTCCTCTTCCAAGTTCAAGTTGCTAACTTTCTTTTGAGCTTATCCATGATAGGCTCCCATGTTTTGACATGCCTTGGCTTTGCCCCCACTGATAGTCCTAGATAATTCATAAGAAGTTTTTGAACTTTGTACCTAAAAATCTGAGACATCTCTCTAAGGGAAACCTCATCCACCCCAACACAACAAATAACACTTTTTTTTTTTTAAGTTTAAGCTCAATCCAGATATCAACTCAAAAATTCTAAGAATCCTCTTTAAGTTCCTTAGTTCATCCTTATCAGCTTCACAAAAAATGGATTATGTCATCAGCAAACTGAATGTGTGTCATCACTATCCCTCTTTTTCCAATTTTTTTTTTTATCTTTTTACCAATTGAAGATCCACTGCCCTTTTAATAAGCATGTTTAGTCCTTCAGCTATAATGAGGAATAAAAAAGGTGAAAGAGGGTCACCTTGTTTGATACCTCTTTGCATTGAGAATTCCTTTGTAGCTGAACCATTTACTAGCATTGATAACCTTCCTAAATGCTAGCATGCTTGAATCCATTTGATCCATTTTTGGCCAAACCCCATCATTGCCATCATTTGAAATAGAAAAGACCAACTTACTATGTCATATGCTTTCTGAAAGTTAATTTTCAGTATAATGCCTTTCCTTTCCTCCTTTTCCAATCATGTGTAATCTCATTTGCAATTAGAACACTATCTAGTATTTGTCTCCCCTTTATGAATGTTGATTGTTTTATACTAATGATCTCCTTCATCACCAATTTTAGTCTATTTGCTAAGATTTTGGAGAAAATTTTGTACATTGAAGAGACTAGACTTATAGCCTGTAGCTTAGTAAACTATCATGCAGGAAACTCCTCTTTTGGTATAAGTACAACAAAAGAAGAATTTATCCCACTTACCAACTTGGCATTTGCACGAAACTCCTTTATGAACCTTAATATATCACTTTCTAATACTTTCAAAATTTTCTTCATGATGCTTAATTTGAAACCATCAAGCCCTACTGCCTTATTGCCATTACAATATTTTATAGTTTCCCATATCTCATCTTCCTCAAAATTCACTTCTAACTCTTCTCGACATTGATCACTAGGCTGTCCCTCTAGGCTACCTTCCACCACAGGTCTCTGCTTCATAGGCTCCAAAAAGCTGTCTTCAAAGAATTTGAAAATCCTCTCTTTCATCTGCATTGGATCACAGATGACTTTCCCATTTAAATTCAACTGCTGAATAAAATTTCTACTATGCCTTAGTCTTACAGCTGTATGAAAAAATTTAGAATTACTGTCTCCCTTCTGAAGCGATAATTGTCTTGATCTTTGTCTTGCATCCCTTCAAGTACATTTTGCTAAGCTTGCAATTCAGACTGCTTAAGAGATGGTACTGTCTCCTCTGTGACCCCTCTTCCCCTTGAATCTCCAACCTTTGAATTTCGAGTTCTAGCATTTTTATCTTTTCATTCCAATTCACACAACCTGTAGCCTTCCACTCCTTAATTTTAGATTTCAACATTTGAAGTTTCTTTAACATTACAAAACCTCCCCATTCTTGAATACTAAGGTCATTCCATTGTCTGATAACTAAGTTTGAAAACTCTTTCACCTTATACCATGATTCATAAATCCTTAATGGCCTTGGACCCCAATCTTTTATTTCATCTGTTAATAAAACTGCACAATGATCAGAGTTCATCCTTTGCAATCCCCACTGAACACATTTTGATGTACTAATCCATCCAGAGCAAACTAGGAATCTGTCTAACCTGCTCAATATTTCATTGAACTGCACATTTGACTAAGTAAATTTTCTGCCTTTCATAGGCATATCACATAGATCCAACTATTTCACAAAATCATTGAATCTTTTCATTCCTGTTGATACCCTAGGCCATGTGGACCTTTCTGATGATCTGAATATCTGATTAAAGTCCCCACCAAAACAAATGAGAACCCTGAAATGATCTTTTAGAGCCTTCAATATATCCCACACTTATCTCTGGTCCTCATCTAAGCTTGGACCATAAACATTCACAATTACACAGCTAAAACCTCCTCCCAACTTTCCTACCAAGAATATGAAGCTTTTGTTAATAATTTTTCTTGAAACTTCAAAGAAACTCTTTTTTCACACTGATAACAGCCCCCCAGGAGCTCCTTCAGATTTTGCTGCTTCCCATTCAATGTTGTCATTCCCCCATATAGATTTCACCTTCCACAGGTCACATACCTCCCATTTTGTTTCTTGTAGCATGGTCATATCAATCCCCCTTCCTTTTACAATTTTCCTTACCATGCATCTTTTAACTCTACCCCCTAGGCTTCTAACATTCCAAGTTAGTAGTTTCATTTTAAAAACAACTCTAACACCTTATCTACACAATTCTGCATCTACTTTTTCTTGAGCTAACCTCCTTCTTTCTTTTGCCCCTTTTCAATGTCATTCCGTTCCAATTCCTTTAGCTTTTCCCTAAATTGGTCCTCAATGTTGTTGAACTGAATTCCCAATTTTTTCCCCACAACTATTGTTTCTTCAGCGTCTTCTATGCAGTGATTCTCCATTTGCTTTACTAAAATGGAATTTTTGTTTCTTATGTTCTGGGATGGTAAGAATGATTTCGCTGAACTATTTGTGGATCTCAACTCCCTTGATAGTCCGGCTTCCCCCTTGATGTAACAGGAAGGATTTCAAGGAATAGAATAGAGAAATGCAAGTTGAAGTGTAATATCATCCACCAAAAAAAAGACGTGTGGAGGCTCTTGGGCATATATATTAACAGATAGAGAGATGTAGGAAAGCATATTGGATCCTAAACATCTGTAGTTAGATTAAGGATATGGACATGAAATGAAGTCTATTCCTAACAGTTAGGATTGTAAGTTGAACTGCACAGCTCGTGAACAGATCGAGGTCGGCTGGTTGACAGCTGGTTCAAAGTTCATTTCATTACCGAATCAATCCTGAGCATGTTTTTCAAGCTCCGTTCTTTAACGAGCCGAGTCCGAACAATATGTAGTTCAGCTGCTATGTTTGGTACGTCCAGTGTTTCTACCAAGACCCCTATATTTAAGTATCGGATTGTAAAATATCCCTAAAATGGCATTTGATTTTGTAAATAAAAACAACTTCAATGGCCTTAATTGCATATAGCAAACAAAAAAATAAAATAAAATTCTATGGGCAAAAATTTCCAATACAAAAAGTCATAAGTACGTGCCACGACAATGAGCCGAACTTGAAAAAGATCAAAGGTAAAATGAGCTGAGCTTGAGCAGGTTGATACTCGGTTCAGTTTGGTCGTTATTGTTGGATAAAATACTGACTGTGTTGTATAAAGTTTTTCATATAATCTGTAGCTACAATAAAATGAAATGAAACATAGTAATATTAATGTCATGTAATCATCATAAGGTGAAATCAACAACATTGAATAACGTGTGTGAAATAATGTAATATTATAGATTCAACAAGTCTTATATAATGAAATAATAAAAAATATGCGATGCATGGGAGATCAAGTCGAGTGTTAAAACTCTTGGCTTAAGACAGATTTCGTCCCCCACACAGGTGCTCATGAGATGAACGGACGTCTATCTCCAGGATAAAATGATCACAATCTTTGAATAAGTAGCACTACAATAATCAAGATTCAGCGAATCAACCTTTTGATTTTACTCTCTCAATGTATGGAATGTATGCATCATGTATGATATAAAACAAAGAGGAATTTCTATCTAATTCTACACAGAATTATGACATTTAATTCCACACAGAAACCTACAACGTTTCTGATAAAATCAACATGATATGAAATTGAATACACTGCATTTTCTACACAGAAAAACTGCAGTTATTCTGTAGAATTTCAACACTGAAATTAACTACAAAACACAGAAGAAAGTGATAGAATTTCCACTGAAATTCATCACATAGAATATATAAAATCACGATCAGTAAAATAAGAAATTAACCGGATGAAACCTGGATAGAAATTCGATACGAATTTCTAAGGCAGAAACGAACACGAGAAATGTCGGATTGAACAGTCAGATTCTGTCTGGGAACATTCGTCGGAATCTGGACAGTACGTCGCCGGAGATTCACCGCTAAAATCCGCCGGAGTCTGAGCACGTCGTCGGAGGCCGAGAAAGAGAGAGAGAGATGAAAAAACTCTATATAAGACGGTCCAAAAATATTAAACCGGCCCAAGCTAATTTAATATTAATTAATTTAATCGCACCCGCACCCGCACCCGAGCCGGCCGGCGGCAGCGCGCGCGTGTGGTTTATTGGGTCAACCCATGGGTTGCATAGGTCCTCCCCCTTTCACAAAAGTGGGGTGCCCCTTGGGGCCCAAACCTATCTTTAAACTTAGCATTTATATGCCCATCACTTTTCCCATAGAAAATCAATGTGGGACAAGCCTTTAGTTCCACCCATAAACCATACTTATGGTACCTACTTTGGAGACCATTATCTCATTCAAACTTCCATGGATTTGAGCAAGTAAATGCTTGTTCTTCATCTCCTCATGGAGGAGAACACAAAGCATCTTGGACCCACTAAAACGGACATGTGGGTCCCACCTTAACAATGGCTCAAAGTTGGTGTTTACACCAAATATTCCAACAGTTTTTCCCCCTACTAACTATGGCTTCCATGCAAGTATAAGGGTATTGTTTATTATATTAATTTCATAAGCCGTGAAAAAAAGTGGTATTATCTTACCCTTGTTCACGTAATGCACTCATGGATAAGTCACATAAGATTGCATTCAATACAGTCGATTCGCAAACCTTGAGGATTGAAGATGCGACTTGAGTGTGTGTCAAGGCATACAAATTTAATAGAAATTCTCAAAATTCAAGCGGAACTTTTGAAAATTTGATGATATAAATGCTTAAGATCTATCCTAAGTTTTTGGATTAATTTGTGTTTGATTTAACACGGGTTCAAAGCAAGTTGGTCACTTGGTTAAGGGGAATATAAACATGAACAAAATAAAAATAAAAAACTAACTGTATTGGTTCAAGTTGATCTCGTCAACCTACTAATTTGCTGACCGTGGCATTATTATCATTATTTTTCAATTAAAATTCTTCTTTACATAGTCATTGTATTGGAGCGAAAATCAGACCATCATTATCTTAACCATAGAATAGTCTTATATTTGTTCTCGACTTAATCTTTTGGTTATTGCTGGATATATAGTGAAGGCAACACAGACAGACCAACCACCATATTTATATTAGAGAAATACTACCATTAGGCATGGCTGTCTGTAGTCGCCGCTTGATGATAAACTTCCTTTGTTTATTAATAATCAATACTATCTGATGATACAGTAAACTTGTAAGGTTCGTTTCAAGCCAAGCACAAACGATCTTTAGAGATGTGAGTCATTATTCATCAGTTAGACGAGCATTGATGTTCCGTTGATGTAATGAGAAGGAAAAGGTGATGGGGTGATGGAGACGGACTAGCCGATGGGTGCTCCGTGGATCAATGGAGGCCTTGGATTGGTGGCCATGGTGATGGTGGTTTATGGATTAGTGAGAACCAGTCATCAATGATTTGTGAAATAACCAGTAGTCAATGGAGGCTTTGGCAGGTTTGTGAATTAATAATTAGCCTACTTTAAAGATTACCAGAAGAAGAAAATCAACAGTTCACTGAACTTGGTTACAAAAAATCTGAAGCACACTTCAAGTCAAAATTATGGGCCTCTAAAAAGAGGGAAGCAATAGCATTTATCTCTGTCAACCCTGTCATTCCGCCAGAACATCTAAAACAGAAATAGAGTTATTATTCAAGAAATAGAGTTATTATTCATCAGCTAAACGTTTGTGCTCCCGCCATAATTTAGTATATTTTATTATGACAAATGATAACATGTGCTCTAAGCACACATTTTAAGTCTGTTTTGTTTGATTGTATAAAATATTAGAATTTGTGTTTTCATAATTTTCAATGCTGAAAATAAAGATTTTAACGTTTTGTATAACCAGACAAAGCATACTTAAAATATGCCCTTAGAGTATATGTTAGCAACACCTTTTCATTATTAATATTTGTTATTATTAGTATATCCGGTGACCAAGATGGATCTCTCTCTGTCTCAACGTTACACGTTCGTGTTTACTTCTCTCCGGTTTCGTACGGTGTGATTACTTCTTTCCGGTTTCGTGCGGTGCGATTACTTTAACATGCTGCTTTGCCCTTTGGTGTATGGCCTTTTTTGTTTTTCCTTTTTTCTTGGTGACCTTCTCTCCGGTTTCGTGCGGTGCGATTACTTTGACATGCTGCTTTGTCCTTTGGTGTATCGTTTTTTTTTTCTTTCTTTTAAGTAATTATATGATAAATTGTGAGTCATTTATTTTTAAAATAAAATATTAATTATAATATCTCTTAATTACAGAAATATTAATACCATAATATTTTGGTGAGATTTTTTGTATAATGTTTTTCAAAGAACATTATTTTTCTTTCTTTTTTTTTTTTTTTATAGAAGAAATTACTTCCGCCAAAGTTTTAGCTTTCAGGATATGTTCTACTTAAATATACAAATACTCAAATCACAATATAAATTGCTTAAATGTAACTGTCATTTGGGATAATTTTTATTTTTTTTAGGAAGTCGATTAATTTGAGAAAGGCTTTACTTTTACTAGGCGTATGTTATTTTTAATTTTTTAATTTTTTTGTCCCTTTCATCAAGATAACGCTATGTAAGGCATCTGTTTGTGGTTCTTCTATTTCATGACAAGATACCCATTGTTTTTATTCGTAATTTCAAATTGATAATGTTATATATATAAATGAATAAATTTATACATAATTTATCATCATAATAACATGGTTAAATGAGAAAAATTCATTTAACTAAAAATACCCATCATTATAACTGGTAATTACAAAAATACTAAGTTCATTTTATTCTGATAGATTTTTCTGTGCTATTTTATGAAAAATTAAACATTTTCCGATCGAACTACAACTCTCTATATTATTGTGTTTACATTGTGTGTTTACAACAGTCCACAACGCGAAACAAAAACAGGACGTTTACGTAAATTCCACACTGCGCACGGAAATACAAAGAAAACTTTCCAAGTAATTATATTAACGGCAACCGCGTCGCTAAGAGTCAACAACTACAAATAAACTCTTTGACATGCCATTACCAAAACACTGAGTTTTCATACTTCCTGTGTTTGTGCTATCACAGACATTGAAACACTTGCAAAATCTCCATATTTGGTGTGTTTTCTCAAAGCATGTTTACAGTATCTCAAACCAGATTGAGTGGTTTCAAGTCCGTACTCGATCTGCCCACCGGCCTTAGCAAACCCAACAAGAAAAGATGGCATAAGGCAGTTGCTACTATCTATTGCTCAAGGGCCTTCTCCTCTTGTTTGAAAGAGGCTGTGGCCAAGAAACGGAGCAAGGTCTCCCCTGTTCCATCATACAGAGTCGTCATCGATGTTGTTGAATCACACCCCTGTTTCTCCGACATTGATCAGTCAAGCCTCACCCAGCTTGTTAAGGAGAAAAAACTGGACCAGCTTGTCAAATATGATGGAGTTGAAGGTGCGTCTTCTGCTCTCAAATCCAGTTTGGTGAATGGCATAAATGGAGACGACACAGATATTTCCTATCGACATGAAGCTTTCGGCATGAACACATATAGCAGGTCACCGACCAAAAGTTTCTTCCATTTCGTGTGGGAGGCTTTGAAAGATCCTACCATTCTAATCCTTTTAGTCTGCGCAGCGCTTTCGCTTGGCTTCGGCATCAAAGAACACGGGCCGAAAGAAGGATGGTATGACGGTGGAAGCATATTTGTTGCTTTCTTTCTCGTCATAGCAGTCTCAGCAGGAAGCAATTTCAGGCAGAACAGACAATTCCTCGAGTTATCCAAAGTCAGCAACAATATCCCAGTTGAAGTCGTGAGAAATAGCAGGCGGCATCAAGTTTCGATTTTCCAAATTGTCGTTGGAGACGTCGTCTGCTTGAAGATCGGAGACCAGGTTCCTGCTGACGGGTTGTTCATAGATGGGCACTCGTTACAAGTTGATGAATCTAGCATGACAGGGGAAAGTGAGCACGTAGAAGTTAATCTCACCCAAAATCCATTCTTGTTCTCCGGCACCAATGGGCCGATGGCTTAGGCAGAATGCTTGTCACCTCTGTCGGCATGAGCACAACATGGGGCGAGATGATGAGCACAATCAGCCGCGACTCCAACGAGCAGACGCCGTTACAAGCTCGGCTCAACAAGCTAACCTCATCATTTGGTAAGGTTGGTTTGGCAGCTGCTTTCGTAGTTCTCACGGCGTTGCTGGTTCGCTACTTCACAGGGAATACAAAAGATGAGAATGGAAATACAGAGTTCAATGGCAGCAAAACAAGAGTTGATGATATTATCAATTCTTTGGTGGGAATTATAGCAGTTGCAGTTACTATTGTAGTTGTTGCAATCCCTGAAGGCTTGCCTCTGGCTGTCACGCTTACTCTTGCCTATTCAATGAAGAGAATGATGGCTGACCAGGCCATGATTCGGAAGCTCTCGGCTTGTGAAACAATGGGTTCCGCCACCACCATTTGCACAGACAAAACGGGAACCCTCACGCTCAACCAGATGAAGGTAACAGAATTCTGGCTCGGCCAAGAATCTGTGGAAGAAAGAGATTCGGCTTCAATTGCAGCCAATGTTCTCGAATTGCTCCACCAAGGTGTGGGTTTAAATACCACAGTCACTGTTTACAAGTCCACTTCAGGGTCCGAGTTTGAGTTCTCCGGTAGCCCGACTGAAAAATCAATTCTCTCTTGGGCTGTGTTAGAACTAAACATGGACATGGAGGAACTGAAGCAGAGTTGTGCAATTCTCCATGTTGAAGCCTTCAATTCAACGAAGAAAAGAAGCAGAGTTTCATTGAGGAAGAAGGCTGACAACACGATCCACATGCACTGGAAGGGGGCTGCGGAGATGATTCTGGCAATGTGCTCACATTATTATGATATCTCAGGAAATACTAAAATCCTCGATAATGTTGAATGGCATATATTTGATCAAATAATTCAAAGTATGGCCGCTAGGAACCTCCGATGCATCGCTTTTGCATATAACCAAGTTCTAGAAGAAGAGAATGAGGATGAAATAACTCATAGAAACATGAAGGACAGCAGCTTGACCCTTTTGGGGCTGGTAGGATTAAAGGATCCATGTCAGCCTGGCGTGAAGAAAGCTGTGGAAGACTGTCAGCATGCCGGAGTGAACATCAAAATGATCACCGGCGACAATGTTTTCACTGCCAGAGCCATAGCCACTGAATGTGGGATACTCGGGCCTAATCAGGACATGAAAGGTGCAGTGGTAGAAGGTGTGGAATTTCGTAATTACACGCCGGAGGAGCGAATGGAGAGAGTCGATAAAATCTGCGTGATGGCAAGATCCTCCCCCTTCGATAAGCTCCTAATGGTGCAATGCTTGAAGCTGAAAGGCCATGTTGTGGCGGTTACTGGCGATGGAACGAATGATGCACCGGCATTGAAGGAAGCCAACGTAGGCCTTTCTATGGGGATTCAGGGGACTGAAGTGGCCAAAGAGAGCTCAGACATTGTCATTTTAGACGACAACTTCTGTTCCATAGCCACACTTTTGAGGTGGGGAAGATTTGTTGCCAACATCATCCAGAAAATCATTCAAGTCCAGCTCACTATGAATGTTGCTGCTCTTGTCGTCAACTTTGTGGCTGCGGTTTCAGCTGATGTAATCCCTATTAATGCAGTTCGGTTACTGTGGGTGAACTTGATCATGGACACCTTGGGAGCTCTGGCTCTAGCCACAGAGAGGCCCACCAAGGAGCTCATGGAGAAACCGCCCGTGGGTCGAACCAACCCGCTCATCACCAATATCATGTGGAGGAACCTACTTGCTCAAGCCTTCTACCAGATAGCCATCCTGTTGACCTTACAGTTCAGAGGCGAATCAATCTTCAGGGTGAGTGGGAAAATCAATAACAATCTGATCTTCAATACTTCCCTCCTTTGCCAAGTTTTCAATGTACTCAATTCAAGGAAGCTCGAGAAGGAGAATGTGTTCGAGGGAATACATAGGAACAAGTTGTTATTGGTGATCATTGCGATTATCATTGTTCTCCAGGTGGTGATGGTGGAATTTCTGACAAAATTCGGAGATATCGAGCATTTGAATTGGTGGCAGTGGGGAGTTTGTGCTGGTATTGCAGCCGCATCTTTGCCTATTGGTTGGCTTGTCAAGTGCACACCTGTTCCAGAGAAACCATTTTTCAGCTATCTCGTAGGGCGAAATTTGAGAGAATACAAGCTGTTGGGCTTTCGATCGGACCCAAACTGGGGTGCCAATGGTCGTGTCTAACCTGGTTATTGGGGACTGAGCCGAAAGCTAAATGTTCAGTTGGGAATGAGCAAAAAGCTCGGCTGGGAACTATACCTTTGAGCCCGGAAACATTGCTGTTGCCCATCTCATTTCCCATGTTCAGCTATTCAAATCCTGCAATATCAAGTTGTTTTTGTAACACAGTTAGGCACTTCAAAGATTACAGCTTGAACTCTGAGGCTGCCAGAATGTTAATACTTGATTAATAAGCATAAGCCTCATCTGATATTGCTTTAATCACCATTATTCCAATGGCTAGCTAATCCTTGTAAGAACCATATCTACATTTATAAATGGAAGCTTTGATGAGAACATGCGTGAAAATCACATAGAAGCAAGGTTAATCTATTGCAAATGCCCACCATTATAGGAACAGAAGGTCCACTCGAACGAGAGAATTACCTACAAGGTTGGCCAGGACCAATTAACCTCACCTAATTAGCCAGGGGTTATCTTGCTAGGGGAAGAATACAAGACAAACATAACAAGTTTACATGTAAGTATTGTATGATTAAGAATTTAAGATGATATGTGAGGCTTGAATGGTTGCACATGGGCAAGGATGATAAATCTGGCAGGCTACAACAGTAGCAAACTAACTCTTGGGCTGTGCACTGTAATCGCACATGACATGAAGAAGGAGAAGTAAAGTGCTATGTATATATATATATGCTTGAGTCTCTACTTGATAAAATGAGTTCTAAAATTGTTAGGGCCATGCCAAAGCAAACAATATGGTGCAATATTAATGGTTTTCATAAGGTGTTAAAGCTTCTTCTAATGAAAGATGGTGAGTAAGAAAGAGGAAATTTTTAGTGCTAAACTCATCATAGCATTGCATTTCTTTGGAACTCTCTACCTCTGGACATGCTTAAAAGTTAACTAATTGGACCCTTTCACTTCCTTTTTCATCAAAATGCAAGGAAAAGAAAGAAGAGTTGGTGGAAGTCCACTACACCCATCTTCAGTATAATTTAGTCCTTGAAATAGTTACATCAAATTGCAGCCATCTGGGGCTTTCCATTACAAATCCTTTCTAATCAGGCCAAATTAGTAAAGTTAAAGAAGAAAAAGATTGAGTTTTCATGGGCAATTGAAATTGGCTAGCTACCTCCATCTTCTTTTTTATTTATTTATTTAGAAGGGTGTATAGATTTTCGATCGACTAATTTTTTGAGGTCATGTAGGATCACGTATTCACATTAACCAGGCAAACTTCATGTATTGCACGAATGATGGCTAATCGCGGGAAGCATGAAGAATGATCAAATTAGAAACTTTATACTTAGCGTGAGGGCCGCCTGACCATTGGGCCACCCTCGTGGTTGGCTAGCTCCATCATCTACATGTTGAACTTAGAAGTACAAATCTACCACCAAGAAAGGAACTATTAACAAATGGGGGCATCACTACAAGAATTGGTATAGGATTAGCTCTTGTTTTTGCTTGTGCACATGCAAAACTTCTTTTTACTAACATCTTTGGTACCACTTGTTTAACAAATGTTGAAGTTGGTGTAGGATTAACAGATGGGGGCATCACTAAATTTTCTTTGGGTATATTGGAGAAGAAGCTTCATTAGATTGGATATGCATCTTTGCTTCGAATCAACTTTCAAATTTATGAACTTGGAAGTGGGAAAGGGCTAGGAACAAGGCCGGATATCAAGTACCAAATTTATGAACTTGTGGATGGAGAACAAGCTTCATTAGATTGGAATTGTATATATACTCCAAAAGATGCAATGGGAGTGGTGTAATTAGAATCAGGATCTTCTACCACCTTAGTGTGCCTTTTTTGCTGCCCCCTTAATTTCATTGACTCACATCATTAATGAGAAAAAAATAAAGATTTATTACTAAGGAAACTTTTATTTTCACATATATTTGTATTTATCACATTGATAATGTGGACTAATGACATCGAGGGGGCAGAGAAGGAGGCACATTAAGGAGGCAGACGATTTGGGCTAGTGTAATTATCCCTCATCTTTGAACCCAAATCATCTGTCTCCTTAGTGTGCCTCATTTTCTGCCTACTCAATATCACTGGTCTATATCATTAATATGATAAATATAAAAATATGTGAAAAAAAAGCTTTTTTAGTAATAAATCTTCATATTTATCACATTAATGATGTGAACTAATAAAATTGAAAGGACAGAGAAAGAGGCATATTAAAGAGGTAGAAGATCTCGATTCCTTATCTTTAGCCCTCTCGGCTGAATTTTAGTTTAATAAAACATAAGGAATGATAAATGAATAAATGAATGAATGAGAAATGAAAGGAAAATGAAATGGAAAACGGTAATGTTGTGAAAATTAGTCCCCAACTTTTATATCACTTGTGAAATTGGGCTAACATCTTTGCTATTTGGTACCACTTGCTTCTTTCTTTGATGATGGAGCAAGTGTGTCCCGACCCTTGTGCGAGTAAGTCTCCTTATGTAAACCTATCCATTGGATTCAAGTGGTTCTCTTGGATGACTAGGCCGATTGGAGATAATTTGAGATCTCTAGCAAAAAATTTTAAATCAGGCTTTTTTTTTTTTATATTTTTTAAATTTTTTGTAATTTTTTTTGGTTAACTTTGTTTTTTCTGAAGTTAATTAATGTGTCGATTTTGGGTCTTCTTTTTATAATGTTTATTTATTGTATTTGGACCACAACTTTTAAAAAAAAGAAAAGAAAAATGAAGACGCAGAAACATATATGGTCTTAACTATAGCATACAATATTTAAAAATTAGGACCTTCAAGATTTTTCTAGACAAGTTATTTTTTTCGGTTAAACTAGAATTCTTATTTACGAAGTTAACTAGTATATTTGATTAAGGGCCTTCTTTTTATATGCCCTTTTTCCTTATTTGGACTAAAGACTTTTTTTCAAAAAAAAAAAAATATGTAAAATGTGAGGGAGTAATCCCCGGCCCAGCCCAATAGATGAGGTCTAATCTGCGCAAGTTAAAGTTGGGCCCACTTTGGTAGCCCAGATCAGAATTAGCGGGAAGGCCAAACTGCCGACCTCCCTCACAACACAGCCCAAACCACGAAAGGCGGGCCCAAACCGCTAGCGGTCTCTGCGCATTAAATGCAGAGTTGACTCGTATTTAATACGCATGCGGCTGCCCACGCGACGTAAACGTGCACGTCCGGTCAGCCGAAATCCTTCACGACGGTGCGCCAGACCCTATGAATAATCAGGCGGCGTCAATGATGACGCCTACCCAGCAGGCCATGAGAGCCTGCTGGTAGGATAAGGCAGAACACACTCCCTCGAAAGTCCTATAAATACCCAAGGCACCGAGAGTTAGGTATGGAGAGTTAACCCCCAATATTGACCACTCTTATTCGTCTTCATCGATTAAGCTTGCTGACTTAATCTTCGGAGTGTGATCGGCTCTTTATGGGTCGACCCATTCTAACTTCTTCGTCTTGCAGGAGATACCCGGACTCATCCATTTTTGGGCCTGAGAGTTCGGCCCAGCCTTCCAGAAAAATCCCACCTACATAAAACATATTAGGGCCTTATCTATAGCATATAATGTTTCAAAAAAGATTTTATTTGCACAATAAGTCTATTTCAAAAAAGATTTTATTTGCACAATTTGTCTATTTTTTTATGGTTAAACTAGTGGCTTTTTTTTTTCATGAAGGTAATGTAGTAGATTTTAGATCTTCTTTTCCTAACGAGCCTTTTTTACTCACCCAGACCAGAGAATTTTTTATTTCTTTTTAGTCGTTGACATTATATAAGGACTATACTATGGCATTTGAAGTTGTAAAAAAACTTAGAATCTTAAACCTTAGTAGCCTAGGGGTTAGCCGGCCATGTGGATGAGAGAGTCCACGTTGACCCTTATTCTTGTACGAACCACTCCCCTATCAAATAATAAAAATGTTAGTATTGTGGCATTGTCTATGTTTTCTTAATCTCTTCCTATATATATATATATATAATTTTATTTGACTGTATCAGGTCTTCATTCAACGTGACTCCTAGTAATATAACATCATATAATATGTCTTCTTCTAAAAACGCCACAACTTCCGTGCAATTATAAGAAATTAAGAATATCTGAACAACGATTTTTATTTTTTTGTTTTCAAAGAAAGTTGGTGAATCAATTCCACATTCTCAAATTGGATAAAGTATGACTATAGAAACTAGAAAATATTGGTGTCTGAAGTCGTCACCCATACATTGTTGGCATTACCGTTACGGAAGCATTTGGAGTATCAAAATTTGTCTTCTCCCTCTGGAAGGAGTTTCTCCTTAATTTCTCTCACGCATTACATCTTGTAGTTGATGACTGGTAATTGTACAAACGATCAATCAGGATCCATATGATAGGTACAAGTGTCTACGTGTATAACTCTTTATCTTTCATTCTTTAGGTGATATGGGAACTCAACACATAATTTTACAGAGCTAGCTTGCCAAAATCTCGTCTTCACCCATGTGTAATTGCCCGAGTCTTATAACCTTGCCACTTAGACTTTCTCTCTATATGGAGGCTCTGGGTATAACAACTGAGAGTGGTATTACGTTCCCCTTGTTCACGTATACACTTGTGGATAAGTCGCAAACCATTGGGATTGATGAAGATGCAAATTAATAGAAATTCTTAAAAGCAGACAAAACTTTTGATTTTGAGTTAAAAATGATGTGGTAATGCAGAATGGCGGCGTGTCGCACTAAATGGCATCTGCAAATCCCTTATTGACGTAGGAAAGGGCGTTAGAAAATCAAGAACAAGGATAAATAATTTGAATCTGTTGTATAGCGCACAAATACTCAAAAGTCAACTCTTCTTCACATTATGTATCTGCAGAATGTTAAAACGAAGGCATCAATTAGGATGATTCGCAAAAATACTTAATGCTGAAAGAAATAAGAGAAACCTCTTAATAGTATTACTCAAAATGTCAAAACAATGAGTTAGACTTGTTGCACCATTTTTCATTGAATATGGGCCCATATCTATCCCGATACTCTAAGTAACCCATGCCTAGCTATGCAGTCTGCATCATTTATTTTTCAGTAACCTCGTCCTTTCTCCACCTTGTTCATTATTTTGATGATATAAATGCTTAAGGCATATAGTAAGTTTTTGGAGCAATTTGTGTTTAACATGGTTGAAAGTAAGCATATAGGTCCCTTTGTTTAGGATTATTAGCTCAAGCTTCTAGAACAGCTGATGTTAATTTACTCCCACATTCCGTTTTCTCTTGAATTATTGGTGATTAAAACTCAAACCACAGATGAGCAATTCACCTCTCAATTACTCTAATCATCGACAAAAAGAACTGAATTGGTTCAAGTTGATCTCATCAACCTACTAATTTGCTGACCATGACATTGTTTTTGTTTTCACTTGAGTTGTGAGTGGATTAAGAATTTGGTGATGGAAAAAAAAAAAGAAAAAGAAAAAAAAATGAGAGAAAAGCTAACAAAAATTTTGTTTCATTTTGTTCTATTTTTTCTTACTTTTTTTTTATTATTTTTCTCTTGATAAATTCGAGTTCTAAACACAGCATTAAAGTTTTTCGAATTTGACATAGCCATTATATTGCAACGAAAATCAAACCCTCATTATGTTCACCTAATGAGGGTTGGAGACCTTTTCTCAACCTAACCTTCAGGTTATTGCTGAGAAGTGAAGGCAACAAAAACAGGCCAACCACCATATCTATATTACTACTCTACCAATACTATCAAACCTCAGTTTGAATTGTTTTCCAAATATCTATGTGCTTTTTCACATGACTTTTCTAATACGATATCGCTAATTATGTGATCAATTCCATGCAATTGTTGAGAAAGATTTCCTTTAATGTCTTGAAAGTCATAACTTATGATACCAACACCAGCCACTGCCATTGGATTTGGAGGTGCTTTATTCCTTTTATATTCCAATGCAAGTAGAGGTCTTTGAACTCTCTCTTTCTATACCATGCTGAGGAAGTTCCCTAAAGTTCTTGTTCATCAAGAGTACGTTGGTGAACCCATTCCACACTCTCTAGAATTGGAGAAACTTCGACCCTAGCTACAGAAACCATTGGCGTATGGAAGTCATCATGCATGCCTACGAGTTAGGGCGTACCTAAGGGGTTTGCATCTCTATTTCGTCATCTCCTAATGCAAGGAGTTTCTACATTATGGGCTCGTTTGGTATAGTTTTTTTTAATCTTTTTCGGCCTAGATTTTTTTCAACTTTTTTTTTTTTGTTGCTTTTTTACTTATCTTAGTTTATAAAAGTAAAAAAGTTAAAATTTTTTTAACTTTTTTGCTTATAAAAAAAAAGTAAAATAAAAAAAAAACTAAATTTAAGCTTCACCAAACAGTGAGCTATGACCATTTTTTTTTTAAAAACATCAAACCCAACACAACCCGTATGAAGCTACGGCTTTAACTAGAGATAGATGGGAGAAGTCTTAGAGAAGGATTATCTACCTGGAAAAACACATACAATGAGAATTATACCACACCTGAATGGGCTAGTGGTCGGCTAACCTTCATTCTAAGCATGAGGTTCATAATTCAATTACTACCCACGTTTTTTTTTGGTCAGTCATGATTTATGCAATACATAAAATATACATAATTTGTGTGAACAATAACCCTGTAAGAGCTCGAGGGAATAGTGAGTCGAAGCCTTGAATGCTTACTAGCAAAACAAAAAAAGCGTCTAACCGACTCTTTAAAGTAGAGTTGTTTAATTCATCTAAATTATAACGTTACGTAACTTATGCAATATTATTATAATATGACTGTACGATGTCCGAATAGGCAGGAGCATGAAACAGTTTCAGGAGGCCAACTTTCTGGCTGCCTTTCTTTCTTGACAGTGTATATATATAACATTATCTCTGCATAAATATAACATGTGTGATGTTAAGAATTAAATAGAATGAATGGGAATCCCATAGCATTTAATCCATCCTTGAAACAACTTTCGTAGTTAGGAATAGAAAATTATATAAATTGTATTTTGGTCCACCTCCTATAGTTTTAATATTACACCTTCGTAAACCAGCCTCTAGCAAAAACAAAAAAAAAAGAAGTCAATCTACCTATTATTTTTTTCCAAACCTACTGTGATAGAGACTCCGTGAATTGCGTACAACCTTTATCGTTAAATAGTTTAGGAAAGCAAAATTTCCCACTCAGGATTGTGAGAACGAGATTCTCACTAGTTTGACAATCTTATTTGGCCTTAAAAGAGTTTACTACTCGAAATCATTTTCCATGTCTACTATGAACACGAACAATGAAATTCAAGAGAAGCGGCACCAAATCAAATTCTTATTCCCACTTTCTTTTTGACTCCTGCCATCCAATCGTAGTTTAAAATGAACACAAACAATGAAATACAAGATACGCGGCATCAAATCAAATTCTCATCCCACTTTCCTTCTGATTCCTGCCATCCAAGCATACCCTAAGTTAGTATGATCATATTAGATCATTGACTCCTCCGTGGGAATATTAACAGCCTATTTGGAACTTGGACAAAAGAAGGAAAGGAGAGAAAAAATACTATTTGTTATTATTTTTCTGTTTAGTTTTACAAAAAAAATAAAAAGAAAGTGGAGGGAAAAGAGAGATATTTAAAAAATTTTCTTCTTTTTCTCTTATTTTTTCTTTTATTTTCTCTTTTTTCTCTTTTTTTTTTCATTTCCTTCCTTTTCTCAGTTCCAAACAGGCTCTAAGTAGCCGTTAATATAAATTATATATACACACCTGTAAAGCCGCAATGCTTAAGAATTAAGATTTCATCCAACCACACTACCTCGGATACCTCAAGAGACGTTCAGCTTCTAGCGCTTTCGCACCAGAAATTGGATACCAATAGCTGTCAAAAAGAGCATCCCGGAGCAAAAGCAGGTGACCTTCGGTCCTTCGTTCCGGTTTCTTGCGTAATTGGATACCCCATAATTGTCCATAACCTAACCGACTAATTGCAGGTGAACTTCCATCCGGTTTCGTGCGGTATCTCATACTTTGACTTTGACTCAGTCAAACTTCCATCCCAAGATGATGGGAAAAATTAAAAATCAAGCGCTACAGTTTTTTTTGGCAAACTGAGTCGCACGTGCAATCGTCATGCTAAAAATTTGTTGCAAGTTGCAACGCGTGTGTTCCGTTGTAAATATCTTCATGTGTTTGTTTCCGTTTCGTTTTTGTTTTTAATTTTTTTAAAAATAAAAAATTTAAAAATATTTTGTTTTTTATGTTCTTGAAAACAAAAAAGAATGAACCATTGAGAACACCATGATTTTTATTTTCCAATGAAAATGATTACGAAAACTTTAAAAACACATTTTTAGTTCTTCTTAAAATTGGAGTATTTTCTAAAAAAAAATCTTAAAACAAGTTCCAGAACCAACTTACCAATCACGATTTTGCTAAAAATAATTTTTGAAACTACTCTGTCAAATGCAATTTCATTGAATTTAAAAAAAAATAAAAATCGAAATCGAAACCGAAACCACAACCAAACCAAACCAAACGTACAAAGCATAAGGTAGTGAGGTTCATATTAATCAACACATGTACAACCTATTTGATTATGTTTATCTATAATAAAAATACAGTAAAAAAAGTGATGATTGTAGCATTTTTTTTTTTATTATAGTTGCATGATCATTGACCTTAGGTGTGACAGATATTGAGTATCCGCTAATATAGCTATTATTTGTCAGACGCAAATGCTTCAGAATTAAAAGCATGTTTATAAACTTGTGAAAAGAAGTGAGAGATAAATTATAAGAAAGTGAATTAATGCTCTATTTGGTTTTGCGGAACAAATGAAAGGAAAATAGAATGAAAATTACTTCTCCTTATTTAATATCCAATAGGTAATTACTGAAAGAAAAGAGGGAAAAACATAAAAGAAAAGTGAAAAAGAAAATAGCATCCTCTAGTTTTTCTTTAGCTTTTTTCTCTTACTTCCCAAGAAAATTTGGACCAAAGGCCCTGGTCAAACCTCCAATTTGAAGATAAGGGTGTACATAGTGGACATGTCCTATACAGTGTGTAACTTTGCGTCTATGTCATATTCAAAGTGTGTGTCACGGCTTGATAAGTCAGGCACTACATAATGATAGTAATGCGATCCATCATAATTACATGCAGTGAAAATAATCTGTGAAACGACTGTGCACCAAATAATAGTCCCACCAAACTCAAACACTGAGGCATATGATTATGCCCTCGTCTAGGATCCATCCGTAATGCCCTCCGCATCTTGTTAAGCTCTGTCCTCTAATGTTCAAGCTTTTTCGACTTACCCAAGTTATAAGCGATAGCAACACCATTCTCAAATACACTCACACATGACAAGCAATGTGCTTAGCGTTAGTCCCTTTTGAGCACAAGCAAGCTAGCAATATGCAATCGAATATGCGCATCAGCCAAATATCACCCATTAGGCACGACACCTCCAACCATGAAGCTTTTAGTGCCCCACGTCAAGGTTGTTGCCCACAAGGATAACCACAACTGAATAACAACCGATAAGCCCACAACATAGTGCCCCGCGATACCAATGCTAGCCAAATCAAGCGGGCGTGTGCGCAAGCTTGAACCCAATGCGTAAGTGCACACGAGGCACTCGGCATCCAAGTGTACATACCGAGGCCCAATCAATCATGAGCATAAGCCCCACCACGGCATGGATGCGGCATAGTGGATGCGAATGCCATGACCTCTTCCTCGACACCAACGCCTAACATCTGCCTTATCGGGCACAATGCCGCCCATGTAGCCCCTTGACTAGCATGGGAACTATAGCCACGTGCTATAGTACGCCCCCAAGTCTTGCCCACTCCCTTGGAAGACTTACTTGAGTGTTGTCCTTTTCGGTAGCACCAGAAGGTGGTAGAGTCAACACCAGACCCTTTCTTATAATAGCATTTTGAGCCATCTCCCAACTTATAAGAGAAAACATCATGCCCCCTCAATAAGTCATTATTCATAAATTCAATAAATATGAAAAATATAAATTACGAGATTGTTGTGCCACCGACCAACCATGCTCAGACATGTCCTACGCCAAGGTCTCTCACGGCCCAGATGTGCCAAGGGTGTGCCTAGCTTCTTTTTTTTTTTTTTTTTTTTTTGTGCTTCAATTGTTACTCTTTTTTTACCCTTTTCAGGTGGTCGTTATTTTCTCGAGTGATTTGAGTATATATTTGTGGATTTCTGTTAACCTAAGTCTCATCAGTGATGGTTGCATAAAATAATTTTTGAAGTGCTATGAATGAAGAGTTTATTAGATCTATGTTATTTGGCTGAATAATATTATACAAATAGAATCTTTCTACAAAATTTTTGTATACAAAATTGTAGGTGGGATTTTACGGGAAGGTTGGGCCGAACTCTCAAACCCAAAAAAGGATGAGTCCAGGTATCTCCTGCAAGACGAAGAGGTTAGAATGGGTCGACCCGTAATGGGCCGATCACACTCCGAAGATTAAGTCAGCAAGCTTAATCGATGAAGATGAATGAAAGTTGTCAATACTTGGAGTTAACCGTCCATACCTGGCTCTCGATGCCTTGGGTATTTATAGAATCTTTGAGGGAGTGTGTTCTGCCTTGGCCTACCAGCAGGCTCTCATGGCCTGCTGGGTAGGCATCATCATTGACACCGCCTGATTACTTACAGGGTCTGGCGCACCATCGTGTAGGATTCCGGCTGACTAGACGTGCACGTTGACGTCGCGTGGGCAGCCGCTTGCGCATTTAATGCGAGTCAACTCTGCATTTAATGCGCAAAGACCGCTAGCGATTTTGGGCCCACTTTTCGTGGTTTGGGCTGTGCTGCGAAGGAGGTCGGCAGTCTGGCCTTCTCTCTAATTCAGACCTGGGCTAGCAATACAGCCCCAATTTTAATTAGCGCAGATTGGGCCTCTTCCATCGGGTTGGGTCGGGGGTTATTCCCCTACAATTGCCCCCCAGCCATTGTGTCGTTTTGGATTCTGAAACGGCCAAGGGATGTAATGGTCACCCGGCCACATAAATGGCGGGGATTTTAAAAGATTTATTGGTGGGGCGTTATTGAATCGACGGCCGACGTGACGCTTCGGCAGAGCGTCATGATTAACGCCGTTTTACGGTGTACGAACCGACAGCTCCTGTGTATATAAAAGGCCGACGCCCCAATCAGTTTGGAAGACACTTGCTCTTTTTCCTTTGCCTTCTAAATAGCGTGTGCGTCAGCTGTTTCGGCACCCACCACTGTAAGTGTCTTTTGAGCTCGCAACTCATTTGCTCTTCATTGCATTCTGTGTTTTGACGATTGCCCCTTGATGGCATCCCGTCTTCGTAAAATGTTAGATGGTCCGTCGGCCCTTGCCACGTTTAGGGCTAGGTTTGAAGTCCCAGATGAAATCGGCTTAGAGTTGGTTGATCCCGAGGACTATCGCATGGGTGAGACTGAAAAGGGGGTGTCGTTCCCAGTCATTGCTATCGTAGAAGGGGGGCTTAGGTTTCCCCTCCACCCTCTTCTTTATAAATTCATAGTAAAAAAATAAGGTGTCGCCCTCCCAGTTAGCGTCGAATGTATATAGGATCTTCTTTGGCATGCTAGAAATAAATCGGCGCTTGGGTGTGAACCTGGGCCTTGCCGAACTGGACTACTGCTACACTCTTTGTAAAGTCGGAGGTAGTTACAAGGTTTACCTCCGGGCAGTAAAGAAGTCCTTAGAGTTAGTGAAGTGTCTGCCTTCCTCAGGGAAGGGCGTCGACGATGTCAGGGTCTGGGTAACCGGTCCATGGGAGTTCGGCAACGTTTCCGAGAAGGATAGACTGGCGATTCGATGCCCTAAAGTGCCTGTTGAACTAGGTTTGATGCCAATCTCTCATACTGTGCGTCATTTTAAATTTCAATTTGCAGCAAAACTAACTCTCGAGCTTTTTGCAGACACAAGGAAGCGGTCGAAAGCTCGTGACTGGTTGGTCAATTCTGACGACCTCGACAAGGTCTTCAATTACGTCGGCGAAGGTCGACTAAGATACATAGCTCGGGCCGCACACATCTTGCTCTCCTACCTACTGCGATACTCAACTTTCACTGCCAAGACGGGTGTCCCGCAGAGTGTACTTGCAAGATTAGTGGACGAAGGCGCCGAAGGGGACTTCGAGGAAATCCCCACTGGAATAGCGATCGAGAGGGCGCGCATCCCTATAGGCGTGACAGTCGTGGTTGCTCCTCCATCGGCATCAGCTAGTGAAGAACGGCAAGAAGCGCGAACGAAATCACACAGCTCGGCATCAACTTCGTCACCGTATACTGCGCCCGACCGCCGAGTAGAGATTCCTGTAGGAACAAGTGATTCGAGCCCATCCCCCGACGAAATGGAGGGCATGAGTCTAAAGGAAAGAATGTTTGCTCTTGCGGGCCAACTGCTAAGGTCGGCCACTCCTACTCCAGCCGAAACTCCTCCAGCCGAGCTGGTGTTAACTCCCGTGGAGGAAGCCCCTCCTGTGTAACAGAGGCCAGAGACTCGGCAGCAGAGAAAGAGGAGGCCCGATGTCACTCCAACTCCAGCGCCCAAAAAGCAGAAAGGCAAAGGAACGGTGGACGAGGTCGGTGAGACTGTGACCATCACGCCGGACATTCTCGCCCGTCCTATGACGATAGCAGATTCTATGATCGACCAGCCCGAGGTCACGTTTGGTGTTATTAAGAGCGTCTTTCAGAAAAAGGACGTGGCGAAGCTGGGCGAAGCAAGCGACTCAGCCGTTTTTATGGGCGCTTTTCATGACTCAATTTTGGTAAGTCGGCACTCACTTTTTCGATGATTACAGACTTTTTAGACACTCGCCCTAAAAACGACCTTCTCTTATTTGTGCAAGGCTGTCTGAATTCCTTGGAGGCGATGACGCGCTTCCAAAAGCTTGCCGAGGTTCACCAAGAACTTATTGAAGAGCACGGCAGCTTAAAGCTTGAGTGGATCGAAGCGAACAAGGAGCGGATCACTTTCAGAAAACAGGCCGAGCAGGCTTCCGCCGAGCTTTTGCTGATGAAAGCCAATTTTGAAAAGAGAGATAGGGATTTTGCTGACCTCGAGAAGAAGTTCGATGTGCAGTCCGTAGATCTGCACAACGCAAATAAGGAGGTGGACACCTTTAAGACTGAAGTGGCCAAGCTGAAGGTGGAAGAAGAGGCCACACTGAAGAGGGGTGAAGAGAATGGGGCCAAGCGTTTGGCCGAAGAGATGATGGACCTTAGTCGCACCATATTTCGACAGGGTTGGAATGGTGCCCTTGTCATTGCAGAGCTGGATAAGGCCTCCAACGTGTGGGGTCTTTGCCCGGACTACTTCGATACTACCGAGGACGGCGTCGTCTGTCCGAAGAAAGTGCTGGCAAATGCCCAATACAAACGGGAGCTTATGTTAAAAGCCGCGGCCGAAGAAGCTGCTGTTGAGAAGGAGAGACTTGAAAATTTGAAGGCCGCAGCTGAACCCCCCGAGGATGTGGAAGAGATCTCGCTAGGGGTAACTACAGAGCCGAGGGAGAAGTCGGCATAACTTTTATTTCTTTTTCTTAATTTTTGTAACCATCAATGCCTTTTAATGAGAAAAACTCGTTTTGTTGTTTATTACTGAATCTGCCTTATCTGACTTTTGCTGTGAACTGAATCTTGCCTTATCTTGATTTTGTCGTTTACACTTGGTTTCTTTCTTGGCCTCCTTCGGCCGACCTGCCCAACTTGGACAGGACCAAGTTTTTACACTTGGTTTTTATTTTGGCCTTCTTTGGCCGACTTGCCCAACTTGGACAGGACCAAGTTTTTACACTTGGTTTTTATTTTGGCCTTCTTTGGCCGACCTGCCCAACTTAGACAGGACCAAGTTTTTACACTTGGTTTTTTATTTTGGCCTTCTTTGGCCGACCTGCCCAACTTGGACAGGACCAAGTTTTTACACTTGGTTTTTATTTTGGCCTTCTTTGGCCGACCTGCCCAACTTGGACAGGACCAAGGTTTTACACTTGGTTTTTATTTTAGCCTTCTTTGGCCGACTTGCCCAACTTGGACAAGACCAAGCTTTTACACTTGGTTTTTTATTTTGGCCTTCTTTGGCCGACCTGCCCAACTTGGACAGGACCAAGTTTTTGGCCTTCTTTGGTTTTTGGGTTTCACACTTGGTTTTTGGGTTTCACAGAGTGCTTAGAGTAGATTCATTTGAATAACTTCATTTTCATTGATTCTTCAGCAGAGCTTTACACATTTCACGGACTGTTACAGTGCACGGAGCTTTGTATTACTGGTAGAACTTCCTCAAATTGGTTGCGTTCCATGGTTGCGGCAATTGTCGCCCTTCTTCGACGGTCTCCAGTCTGTATGCGCTAATGCCGACCTGGGATGTGACTTTGTAGGAGCCTTCCCAGTTTGGGGCGAGCTTTCCATCTGCCGCTTTCTTGGTTGCCCCCAACACTTTTCGTAAAACTAGATCTCCTGGAGCAAAGTTTCTCGTGCGGACCCGCTTGTTGTAAGAGCGTTTTAGCTGTCGTTGATACTCTGTGAGCCTAATCAAGGCGGTTTCCCTTCTTTCTTCGACAAGATCCAGGTCTCTTGCAACCGTCTGGTCATTGACACCAGTGTTAAAGGCTGCCGATCTGATAGTTGGTAGTCCGATCTCCAAAGGGATGACTGCTTCCACCCTGTATGCCAAGGAGAACGGGGTTTCTCCGGTAGACCTCCTTGGGGTTGTTCTGTAGGACCACAAAACATTGGGTAGCTCCTCCGTCCACTTCCCTTTGGCTTTTTCCAGTCGTTTCTTGACCCCGTTAAGCATGGTTTTATTTGAAATCTCGACTTGCCCGTTGCATTGGGGGTAGGCCGGTGTTGAGTTATAGTTTCTGATCCCCAATCCTTCGCAAAATGATCTAAAGATGTTGCCATCGAACTGGGTGCCGTTATCTGATACAATGGCACGGGGCAACCCGAATCTGGTGACGATGCTTTTCCATACGAATCTTTTGGCATCAATTTCCCTGATGTTTGATAAAGGTTCCGCTTCCACCCATTTGGTAAAGTAGTCGGTTGCCACGATGAGAAACCTTCTGTTGCCCAGTGCTCGGGGCAGAGGTCCGACAATGTCCAGTCCCCACTGAGCAAAAGGCCACGGGCTAGTGATGGTGGCAAGGTCCTCGGCTGGCTGGCGGATGATGGGGGAAAACCTCTGACATTTGTCACACTTCAGGACATACTAGGCTACATCTTTCTGTATGTAAGGCCACCAGTATCCCTGTGAGATGGCTCGGTGTGCTATCGATCTTCCGCCAACATGACTTCCACATATCCCTTCGTGGATTTCGAACAAGACGCTCTGTACTTGGTCCGGATGGACACAGTGCAAATACGGACCTGTAAAAGAACGTCTGTAAAGCTCCTTACTTGGTGACAACCAATACCTGAGAGACGCGTGCTTGATTCGCCGAGCTTCAGCCTTGTCGTCTGGTAGTTTGTCTGTGTCAAGGTAAGAGATGATTGGGTCCATCCATGATGGTCCCAGCTTTTCTGCTATTAGAGCTTCCTCCTCCTCCCGAAAGATGCTGGGCTTGGCAAGTGTTTCCACACTGATCGTCCTTCTCGATCCAGACTTCAGAGCCGTGGCCAAAGTTGCCAAGGCATCCGCATGTGAGTTGTTGTCTCGGCTGATCTGTCGGAGCTTGTAGCTTTTAAATTGGCCGAGTAGTTCCTTGGCCTTCGCTAGGTACTGCGTCATTCTGTCGTTTTTTGCTACGTACTCCCCTGTAATTTGGTTTACGACAAGTAAGGAGTCCGAATATATGACGATTTCAGGAATTTAAAGTTCAATGGCTCGACGTATTTCGGCGAGCAAGGCCTCGTATTCTGACTCATTATTGGAGGCAATGAACTCGAGCTTGATGGCTTGTTCGATGGTTAGACCGTCCAGTGTGACGAGTACGATACCTGATCCTGCCCCCCAGTCATTGGAAGCTCCATCCACGTAGAGTTGCCAATGATCAGTTTGTTCCCAAATGTCCAGGGGGAGTTCGTGTTGCGGTTGGCCAGCTGCTGGGGTCTGTTCTACTTCTGGTGGTATCTCGACAGAGAACTCGGCAACAAAGTCTGCAAGAACCTGACCCTTCATTGCCGATCTAGGTTGAAACTTGATGTCAAACTCCCCTAATTCCACGGCCCATTTTGCAATTCTTCCTGAGAAGTCAGCCTTTCTTAGAAGAGGTTTGAGCTGGTGGTTTGTGAGGACGTTGATGGTGTGAGTTCTGAAGTAATGCACCAACTTGCGGGATGCCACTATCAGTGCGAGTGTCAGCTTTTCGAGGGGTAGGTACCTGCTCTCGGCTCCAAGAAAGGTTTTGCTGACATTATAGACCGGGAATTGTTGACGATTTTCTTGCTTGAGTAGGACGGCGCTTACTGCATGGTCTGACACTGCTAGGTAGAGGAAGAGTTCCTCGTGCTGGACAGGGGTGGAGAGCAGGGGTGGTTTGGTTAGGTAGGTTTTTAGGTCGGCGAGGGCAGATTCACACTCTGGGGTCCACTCGAACCGTTCTTGTTTCTTTAGGAGTTGGAAGAAGGGTTGACACCTGTTCGACGAACGGCTGATGAATCTGTTGAGTGCGGCAGCCATTCCTGTCAATCTCTGAACCTTTTTGGCATTCCTTGGAGCTTGAATACTCTGAATCGCACTGATCTACCGTGGGTCCACTTCGATGCCCCGATGTGTGACCAGGAACCCCAGAAACTTGCCCGAGCCGACCCCGAAGACACATTTTGAAGCGTTCAGCCGCATTTTGTAGTCCTTCAGGATGCAGAGTACCTCCTTTAGGTCCGCCAAGTGGGTGTTGCTCAATTTGCTTTTTACCACCATGTCATCGATGTAGACCTCGACAGTTCTGCAGAGTTGTGTCTTGAACATCTTTGTGACTAGTTGCTGATACGTAGCTCCGGCGTTCTTCAGGCCAAAGGGCATAACCCTATAGCAGTAAATACCCCTTGGAGTGATGAAGGCCGTTTTCTCTTGGTCGTCGGGGTGGAGTGGGATTTGGTGGTATCCTCGGTAAGCATCCAGGAAACTCATCCTTCCGAAGCCGGCAATTACATCCACAAGCTGGTCAATTTTGGGCAAGGGGAATGGATCTTTGGGGCATGCCCTATTGAGATCAGTGAAGTCCACACAGACCCTCCACTTTCCGTCCTTCTTCTTCACAACCACTGTATTCGATAACCAGCTTGGGTAGTTGATTTCCCGAATGGCCCCAGCTTCCAAAAGCTTCTCTGTTTCCTCCAAGACAGCGTCCACATGCTGCATAGCTGCTCTTCTCCCTTTTTGGATGACAGGTTGGCAGTTTGGGTTAACATTCAGGCGATGGCAAGCAACCTCAGCGCCGATCCCTGGCATGTCATAAGGGGTCCAGGCGAACACTTCCAGGAAGGTTGTCAACAACTCGATTAGGGACTTTTCCTCTCGTTTGGACAGAGAGGTGCCGATGATGAAGTATTTATCTCCTCGCCGATCAATGTATATCTTCTTCAGGTCCTCCACAGCCTTGTTTTCGGGTGTCTGTCCCACGTCATCAATAGTGGGGGCGTCTTCATGCAGCTCCATCATCTGCATTTTCTCAGGTTTTATCTTTGTCGCACATGCCGTTAGGAAACATTGTTTGGCAGCCACTTGGTCTCCCCTGATTTCTCCAACACCCGCTGCGGAAACCAAAGCAGCTGATAGTATGATGACAGAACGACCCTCATGAGGTGCAACCAGGTTTGTCCCATGATGGCATTGTAGGGGGAGGGTACGTTCACTACTAGGAATTTGGTTTGTAACGTGATCCCGCTTGCTGTTACAGGAATCGTCACCTTTCCCATTGGCCAAACTGGGTCCGAGCTTAATCCGACCAATGGGTTAAGCGACGGTTGAAGGTCGGACTCGTTCAGTCCTAATTGCTTGAAGAGGCTATAGTACATAACTTCGGATGAACTCCCCTGGTCAATGAGCAACCTTTTGACGTCGCAGTCCGCCATTCTTAACGTAACCACCAAAGCATCATTATGAGGGATCTGCACTCCTATGAGATCCTCGTCGGTGAAAGAAATTGGTATGTGGACATTGCCGACTCTTGCTTTCTTGCGGGGTTGTTATACCTGCATTACTTCCCTCAGGTGTGCTGCTTTCTATATCTCGGCTCGGTACCTATGTGGGTCGACGATTCCTGACTCAGCCGAACCGTGCAACACATTGATTATCCGAACCGGCCTTGATTCTGGTTCTTTCCGCGCTGCGTCTTCTACCTGCGGTTGCTCGGCTTCATTCTTTGTCTTCTCCCGATCAACGAACTGATCGAGGTGGCCTGCTTTGGCCAAGTCTTCCAAGTGATTTTTCAGATGCCGACATTGCTCCGTCTTATGGCCCTTCTCGCGGTGGTAGGAACAGAATCTCTTCTGGTCTCGGGTCGCTGGGTCTCCTCCCAATTTTGGGGGCCACTTGAAGAAGGGCTTATCACGGATTTGGGGCAATATTTTATAGATGGGGTCCTTAAAGATTGTGTAGACCCCCTCAGTTACCCTTTTTCCTCGGCCGATGTCTTCTGACCGGGGCTTCTTGGCATCCTTCTTATTTGTCTTTTCGGCTGCAGCGCCGACCTTAGTTGACATCACCTGGGGTACATCCTCGTCCAGCCGTGCATAGCGCTTGATCCTGAGCATTAGCTCCTGTATCGTAAGAGCTGGTTTCTTCATTAAGGACTGTCACAAGCGGTGCTCCCTGGGAAGACCGATCTTGAACTGAGTTACAGCTAATTGCTCGTTGCACTCGTCAATCTCATTATAAGCTTCCCAGTAGCGTCGGGCGTATACTCGCAATCCTTCCCCTTCCTCTTTTCGTAATGTCAGCAAGAAATCAACCTCCTTCAACTGTAGGCTATTTGCTATGAAACGAGCTGTAAAAAGCTCGGCTAGCTGCCTCCATCTGAAAACGGATTTAAGTGGCAATTTGTCGAACCACCGTAAAGCCACACTTCCCAGGTTGGAGGGGAAGATTCGACACATCAGCATCTGGTCACTGCACCACACTACCATGAGCTGCTTGTAATGCCGCACATGGTTAATTGGGTCGGACTTCCCATCATAGAGGGTGAACTTTGGTGGGGTGAATTTTTGAGGAATTGGATGGGATTCAATCTCCTCAGTGAATGGCATGGATACAATCTGATCAAGGGCCTTTCTCATCAGGTCATGGGCTGTGCGCTCCTTAGTTTGCTGCCTTCTATCCTCCTGCTTTTCGTTATACCATTTCTCCCAGTCTTCTTTCCGCCGATCTCCTTCTGCTGGACTGTTATTCGGCGGGGTTTCGCTCCTATCCCTCCACCGACCTGTGCGCCTGTTAACGCAATGCCCGATACTAGGGGTGTAACTTCCCCTTGCCGGTGGCGCTGGTTCGTCCCTAGAGCCAACAACTTGCTCCCGATCTAGGGACCCTTCTCTCCCACACCCATTCCTGCCAGAGAATGCCTCCCTCATGGCCCGAACCTGGGAGGTGAGGTAGGCTATCTCTTCTTTTCGCCGCCGAATTTCCCTCTCTGCTGCACGGAGCGTATCCTCGCTTGGGACCCGCCCACTGGAGGGCGACGGGGCCAGATTCCGAGGATGGTTCCTGTAGAAATTTCTGTCCCTGACATAGCCCGTATCCCTCTGCATTTCCTCTGGTGCTTCCTGGTGGCTTTCAACGGGCGTGCATATCTCCGACCTTAGTGTTCTCCTTCTTTGCCGATCTATTGGCGTAGATTGGCAATGCGCCGAGTTGGTCGGGTCTCTACTAGAGGAGGCTCCGAAGCCTCTCCCGTCGTGGTTTTCTCCCCTACGTCTCCTGTTGTCTAGACTCATGGTTTTTCTAAGCCTTCCCACAGACGGCGCCAATTGTAGGTGGGATTTTACGAGAAGGCTGGGCCGAACTCTCAAGCCCAAAAAAGGATGAGTCCAGGTATCTCCTGCAAGACGAAGAGGTTAGAATGGGTCGACCCGTAATGGGCCGATCACACTCCGAAGATTAAGTCAGCAAGCTTAATCGATGAAGATGAATGAAAGTTGTCAATACTTGGAGTTAACTGTCCATACCTGGCTCTCGATGCCTTGGGTATTTATAGAATCTTTGAGGGAGTGTGTTCTGCCTTGGCCTACCAGCAGGCTCTCATGGCCTGCTGGGTAGGCATCATCATTGACACCGCCTGATTACTTACAGGGTCTAGCGCACCGTTGTGTAGGATTCCGGCTGACCGGACGTGCACGTTGACGTCGTGTGGGCAGCCGCTTGCGCATTTAATGCGAGTCAACTCTGCATTTAATGCGCAAAGACCGCTAGCGGTTTTGGGCCCACTTTTCGTGATTTGGGCTGTGCTGCGAAGGAGGTCGGCAGTCTGACCTTCCCTCTAATTCAGATCTGGGCTAGCAATGCAGCCCCAATTTTAATTTGCGCAGATTGGGTCTCTTCCATTGGGTTGGGACGGGAGTTATTCCCCCACAAAAATGATAATCTTTCAAAAAATTTAAAATTTCAATAATACAATTGCCATTTATGGTGGAGTATTCTATGCAAAAATATATTAGAATAGAATTTTCTTATGTGGATGAGTCTTTTTTCAGTAAATTAGTTGTTGAGTAATATTATACAAACATAACTTTTGAACAAAATTCTTATACAGAATCGTACAACTGTTTGTGGTTCTTTCATTTCATACCAAGCAGCAAACTATTTTCGTTCATAATTTACAAAATCGTCATTGTTTCACCATTTTGATGGTATTTGTTTTATAAAAAATTAATAAGAATAAAATTCTCCTTTGTTGTTCTTTTATCACAAGAGTCATAAGACTATACACCAATTTATACTGAGGAGCTAGATTAGTCTAGTGGTAGCAGAGCTCACACTCATGCCAATGTACCAAAAAACGAAAATTTTTTTTATACTAGACGTTGATATTTACAAGTGAAACAAAAACAAGACTCTCGTTTTAACGGGCTATTTGGTTATATGTGGTTGTAAATTTAACAATAACAATAAATAAAAGAAAAACTCTTACACTTTTTGTTTTTGTTTTTTATGACGCGGGAGAACAATAGCCCTTCGAATGCACTTATAGTGTAAAAACTCTATTAGAGGTTAACAAATACTCATAATCTATTGGTTTCGAGTAAGATAATAATTGCTTAAGCAAACACTTCGTCAGAGTGACTGACACTAGTGCAACGGCTTCTTATCAAGAATACTTCATGCAAAGCAGATGATTTGAACTCAAATAGCGTTGACATTGCATAAGCAATACATTTCTATTTCATCCTCTTTCTCAACAGAGTAAAACCAGGTTAAGTTTTGCCCGCTTGCTTGAAGTCAGAAATTAAGCATTTTTTTTACTGTGACAAATGTGGATTCCTTACATATTAAAAAAAAGAGAATGACTCTGGCCAACTAAACTATTCGGATCCCCACTACAGGAAAATACAGGTAAACTTACAAACGGTTTGCGGCTACCGCGTGGCAAATGACTATAAATAAAGCTGTAAGAGATGCCGTTACCTGTACACCCACTCTTCATATTTCTCGTGTTCCTGTTCTCAGATCAGAGACGTTGGAGACTTCACACTTGCAAACACTAAAAAGACCTCCCTTTCAGTTTCTTTCGTCATTTTCACTTCTATCTCATCTTGCTTTCGACGCGAAAAAATCTCCATTTTTGTGTTTTTTCGAAGCATGTTTACAGTATTTCAAACCAGCTTGCGTGGTTTCAAGTCAGTGGTCGATCTGCCCACCTGCCTAAGCAAAGTCAACAAAGAGAGATGGCATAAGGCATTTGCTACCATCTATTGCTCAAGGGCCTTTTCGTCTTGCCTGAAAGAGGCGGTGGCCAAGAACAAGAGGAAGGTGTCCCCTGTTCCGTCAAAGAGATTCATCATCGATGTTGTTGAACCACACCCCTGTTTCTCGAACATTGATCAGTCCAGCCTCACCCAGCTTGTCAAGGAGAAAAATCTGAACCAGCTTGTCAAATATGATGGAGTTGAAGGTATAGCTTCTGCTCTCAACTCCAATTTGGAGAAGGGGATAAATGGAGATGACACAGATATTTCCTATCGACATGAAGCTTTTGGCATGAACACATATCGCAGGCCACCGACCAAAAGTTTCTTCCATTTCGTGTGGGAGGCTTTGAAAGATCCTACCATCCTAATCCTTTTAGTCTGCGCAGGGCTTTCACTTGGCTTCGGCATCAAAGAACACGGGCCGAAAGAAGGATGGTATGGTTATACACTTTCATGTATCTATATCTTGCAATGTTAAAGTTATTTATGGGTTTTGTGTGTAAGGCCTTATCCCACATAAAAAAATTCGTAAGACTTTCCTTATCTGAGATTTTTCACACTCCTTTATGTTAACTTGAAATTGAAGTGTTTTGAGTGGTCATCTTTTAATGTACATCTCACACACACATATATGCTTACGCGTCTCGCAGGTGTGTGTAATTAAATCATGTGGCGGTAATTATATTATGACTGCTCAATCTAAACTAATACATATGACTTTTCTGGAAAGGCATTTTTGCACCATTGCAGTCTTAAGTCAGATATACATTTTATTTTAGAGAAGTTCTACAGGAAGCCTTCAAAGATTATAGTAGGGACAAATATCACTTATTCTGATTCTGTTTTTCATTTTTCCTAACAGGTACGACGGAGGAAGCATATTTGTTGCTGTATTTCTTGTCATAGCAGTCTCAGCAGGAAGCAATTTCAGGCAGAACAGACAATTCCTCAAGTTATCCGAAGTCAGCAACAATATCCCAGTTGAAGTCTTGAGAAATGGCAGGCGTCAAAAAGTTTCGATTTTCGAAATTGTCGTTGGAGAGGTCGTCTGCTTGAAGATCGGAGACCAGATTCCGGCTGACGGGTTATTCATAGATGGGCACTCGCTACAGGTTGATGAATCTAGCATGACAGGGGAAAGTGAGCACGTTGAAGTTAATGTCACCCAAAATCCATTCTTGTTCTCCGGCACCAAGGTGGCCGATGGCTTTGGTCGAATGCTTGTCACCTCTGTCGGGATGAGCACGACATGGGGCGAGATGATGAGCACAATCAGCCGTGACAGTAACGAGCAGACGCCTTTACAAGCTCGGCTCAACAAGCTAACTTCATCAATCGGTAAGGTCGGTTTGGCAGTTGCCTTTCTTGTTCTTGTGGTGTTGTTGGTTCGCTATTTCACAGGGAATACAGAAGATGGGAACGGAAATACAGAGTACAATGGCAGCAAGACAAAAGTTGATGATGTTATCAATTCTGTGGTGGGAATTATAGCCGCTGCAGTAACTATTGTAGTTGTTGCAATCCCTGAAGGCTTGCCTTTGGCTGTCACGCTTACTCTTGCCTATTCAATGAAGAGAATGATGGCTGATCAGGCCATGGTTCGGAAGCTCTCGGCTTGTGAAACAATGGGTTCCGCCACCACCATCTGCACAGACAAAACCGGCACCCTCACACTCAACCAGATGAAGGTAACAAAATTCTGGCTCGGCCATGAATCTGTGGAAGAAAGATGTTCGGCTTCAATTGCGGTCAATGTTCTTGAATTGCTCCACCAAGGTGTGGGTTTGAATACCACAGGCACTGTTTACAAGCCCACTTCAGGGTCCGAGTTTGAATTCTCCGGCAGCCCCACCGAAAAAGCAATTCTTTCTTGGGCTGTCTTGGAACTAAACATGGATATGGAGGAACTGAAGCAGAGTTGTTCAATTCTCCATGTTGAAGCCTTCAATTCAACAAAGAAAAGAAGCGGCGTTTCAATGAGGAAGAAGGCCGACAATACGATCCACGTGCACTGGAAAGGGGCTGCGGAGATGATTCTAGCAATGTGCTCCCATTATTATGACATTTTAGGAAATACCAAAGTCCTGGATGATGTTGAAAGGAAGAAATTTGATCAAATAATTCAAGGTATGGCCGCAAGCAGCCTCCGATGCATCGCTTTTGCACATAATCAAGTTCCAGAGGAAGAGAATGAGGATGAAATAACTCAGAGAAACATGAAGGACAGCAACTTGACCCTTTTGGGCTTGGTAGGTCTAAAGGATCCATGTCGGCCAGGTGTGAAGAAAGCTGTGGAAGACTGCCAGCTTGCCGGAGTGACCATCAAAATGATCACCGGCGACAATGTTTTCACTGCCAGAGCCATAGCCACTGAATGTGGCATACTCAGGCCTAATCAGGACATGAAAGGTGCAGTGGTAGAAGGTGTGGAATTTCGCAAATACACGCCAGAGGAGCGAATGGAGAGAGTCGATAAAATCTGCGTGATGGCAAGATCCTCCCCCTTCGATAAGCTCCTAATGGTGCAATGCTTGAAGCAAAAAGGCCATGTTGTGGCGGTTACTGGTGACGGCACAAATGATGCTCCGGCATTGAAGGAAGCCGACATAGGCCTTTCCATGGGGATTCAGGGGACTGAAGTGGCCAAAGAGAGCTCAGACATTGTCATTTTAGACGACAATTTCGGGTCGGTAGCAATTGTTTTGAGGTGGGGAAGATGTGTTTACAACAACATCCAGAAATTCATTCAATTTCAGCTTACTGTGAATGTTGCAGCTCTTGTCATCAACTTTGTGGCAGCAGTTTCAGCTGGTAAAGTCCCACTTTCTGCAGTTCAGTTGCTGTGGGTGAACTTGATCATGGACACCTTGGGAGCTCTGGCTCTTGCCACAGAGAGGCCCACTAAGGAGCTCATGGAGAAACTGCCCGTGGGTCGAACCAAGCCGCTCATCACCAACATCATGTGGAGGAACCTACTAGCTCAAGCCTTCTACCAGATATCCATTCTGCTGACCTTACAATTCAGAGGAGAATCGATCTTCGGGGTGAGTGAGAATGTCAATGACACTCTGATCTTTAACACTTTCGTGCTTTGCCAAGTTTTCAATGAATTCAATGCCAGGAAGCTCGAGAAGAGGAATGTTTTTGAGGGGATACATAGGAACAAGCTGTTCTTGGCGATCATTGGGATAACAATTGTTCTTCAAGTGGCGATGGTGGAGTTCTTGAAGAAATTTGCTGATACAGAGAGGTTGAATTGGTGGCAGTGGGTGGTTTGTGTTGGATTTGCTGCTGCATCTTGGCCTATTGGTTGGCTCGTGAAATGCATTCCTGTTCCAGAGAAGCCATTTTTCAGCTATCTCAAATGGCAAAATTTGAAACACATGTAAATAGGATATTTGATATGTCATAGGTATTGCTAGTTTTCTTATAATGATTGTTCAATTTCTGTACTTTGTAAAATAAAAAACAATAGAACGTTATGTAATTTTTTTTATGTTTTTTAATATGCTATTATTAAAAGCAGATGACACGCTATCTGGAAATGTTGATGACAAGTTTTGAGAATAATATATAAACCACGTCCTTGTTCAATGAAGCTAGCAAGAAATGAATATATATATATGTATGAACATAAAAGAAGATAGGGATGACCTCTAATTGCTCTTTTTCAAGACGGACATGGTTGATGCAGGGATAACTGCTACGTAGTCCAACCCAAGTTTTGACAGAGAGAGAGAGAGAGAGAGAGAGAGAGATGCCAAAAAAATATATGTTTACAGTTGTTGTAATGAGCGGTCAACATGATCAAAAGATAAATGATTTTTTTTATAATAATATAATTCTTGGGGGTTCTTATTGTTATTACACATAAATAGGTTTAAAATATCAAAAAATTCTTCTCTCTCCCTCTCGTTAACGCACGGCGGCAACAGCAACTCTCTCCCTCTCTCTTCTTTTCTTCTTATTAATTTCTCCTTTTATTATTTGTTCTTCGAGCAAGATTTTAATACCACTTTTTAAAAATTTTGTGGTGGTTTCGGTTCATGATCTCGATAAAATTGAGTTCGTTCTTAAGTTCAATCTTCAAAGAGGCAGGAGAGTTTCATATAAGTTTTGCTATTAGGTTAATATATTTGAGTTATTTATGTTATTTAGAGTAGAAATCATAACTTTAGGACTTGTGGTTCAATTTCTAGATTTTACCTAAACTTGAAAATTTATTATTATTTAATTTCTTAATTTTCTTGGTTGATTCTTACTATGTTTAGTAAAATGTGTTAGTTAATTAATATTTTGTGGATTATTAAATATTTTGAGTAAAAACTTAGAGTTTTTCCATGTTTACATATTAGATCAAATTAGGGATTTTGCCATAAAATAATTGATTCATGAAATTGACTTGGTATTTGTGTGATTTTTGGTTGATTTAATGAAATTAATAATGTGTTTAGCATATTGTGATGTTTAATTTGAGAACTCTAATTATTTGAGTTGTTAGGTTAAAATGGGTGACTATGCTATGATGTTAATTTGGAAAAATTTGAGATTTGAGTATGTGAGGTTTGATATATGAGATTTGAAATGTTTTTGTGCCTATGAGGTGTCTAGAATTGATATAAAAGGCAAATAATAATTTGGATAAAATAAGCAAGTTGGCATATTGTATTTTATGATTTAAATATAATTTTAACATACTTGAGATATTACTTTGTACCTAGAATGTGTCTAGAGCTAATATAATAATAAAACAAGATCATTTGGATGAAAATGATAATTTAAAATAAAATATTTACTTGTTTTAGTATAGTTCATGCTTGTTACGTGTTATCGGTTGTCTGTTTTAGGCTTTGGAATAACTATGTGTTTGGTTTTAGACCTCGGGTTGGTTGTTGAGATGGCTTAAGCTTGAGTTTAGAGCTAGGCAAGATTGGGTGTTATTGGTCTTGAAGTGAAACCTTGAACTTTGAGTTGAAATTTAAATGATTCATGTGTATATGAGTTATGCTTAAGGTATTGGTTAACTTAAATGAATTTAATTGGATAATTTTGCCTACTTGATATAATGCAAAATGGGCATAACAAGGATGATCAAAATGCTTATATGCTTTTGGTATTATTATGGAGTATGAGATCTATCATGTTGGATAATTATAAAATATTATATTATGGATTAGATGATTTGGATGTTATTGGCTTTACTTTTGTATAGTGTAAATGTTGGTTTAGACATGAGTTAAAGTCTACTGATAATTGGGCATGGTCGGGTATGGGTTTGAAACCTTGACCCTAGGATTTGTATTAGAGCAAAGTGGTGCCTTATTTGATAGGATGCACGCGTCCTTTGGGATAAGGCCCATAAAGTGCAGAGTTATTGAGATATACGCGTCCTTTGGGGTGAGGCCCATAAAATGCAAAATTATTTGACATTGTTGGGATGCACGTGTCCTTTAGGTGTGGCCCATAAAGTACGGAATCATTTGGTGGGATGTACATTTCTTTTGGGTGCGACCATTAAAGTGGGGAATTACTTGGATGCACAAATCCATTAGGTGATAGCTCATAAAGTGCGGATGAGGTTGTTGGTAGACTAGTATCCCCTTCTCAGTATGGCCGGTTATAAATGCATGCATGTGAGGTGGGGTGGACTTGGGTGAGTTCGAATATTTTTATTTATTTACTTATGTGTCTATCATTTTGGTTTTGGTCTTATAGAGTCTACTTGATTTTATTGCTATTGGTGACAGAATTGTTTGTGGATTGATGTTATAAGTGTTTAATTTTTACATAATTGGTTCATGTGTGTGATTAGATCATATCATTTGGCATTGAATTGGGAGTTAGGATAAGGAAACTACATTTCTTTACTTTCTCACATCCTTATCTGTACACTTGTACATATTACCTCATCTTTATTAACTTAATAGTATAACCTTCTATTTGAGTCGTGAATATGCTCACCCTACAATAGTTGCAGATGGGCCTTCAGGCAAGCAGACTTGAAGACCGGGGACTAAAACATTGGAGGCTCATTTCATATTTTGATCTCATATTATATCACTTTTGGGTTCTAATTATTTTACCTTTATATTGTATTTTACCCCAATATTTCTACTCTATTTTGTTTAGGATATTAGTTGAATGAATGTATTATTATAATTATTTTGTTGCATTCGGAGGTTTATGTTATATTTGGTTTAATGTTATATCTTAGTTCATGTTATGATTTAGTTTGGAGGATGGATTGTTGATGTAGAAATATTGAATCGGAGTTTGGATGTTTTGAGATTTGCTATTTTCTTTTAGCAGGTTTGAAACAATTTTTTTTTGTTAAACTGGATTTGTTCAAAATAGGAATGGACCCACGCAGTTTTATTTCAAAAATTTTTAAAAGAAAATTGTCTTTAAAATAAATTGCAAAACTTATTTTGACAAAAATCTAACGTGAATCCTACTTTTGACTTTGACTTTTTCAACGGTATACATTTTATTCCTTAAAACTCGGGTTTTATAAAATCAGAACATGACAGTTGTGTTATGAAATAAAAATTACAAAGATATTAAGATTAAGATGAAATCAAATCATACATATTGAGAGACATGAGTCTCGCTCTCTCGTGGTTTTCTACGATACAATAGCTAACTATTGGTATATATGGTCGCAGAAGTGGTTGAACCCAAAGCTCCACCAAAGAAACACATTTCTTTCTTGATGTAATGATGCTAAGCGGGCTGGTGCAGAGGGGTCTGTTATCACAAATTATCGACAACACATTTGAAATGTGCACATATAGTTTCCTACTCATTTTACTTCTAAACTTCAAAGAAAATAAAGATCATGATGTAGCGAGAGGTAATGAAAAACCATAGGATTAAACACCTTTCACGATCTGTTGAATTTTACCCCGAAGATACTAGAAAGTAGACAGCCACTGTTTGTAGTTTTTCACAAAGAACACAAGAATAATATGAATAAAGAGAAAACTTCTCTGTATATTATTAATCAAATCAAAGTTACTTAGGACGAAAGTCCTTGCATTTTATTTAAAAGAAAGCACGAACCTTAATTTTAATGATCAAAATCAATGCAAAAATAAAGAAAATAATAAAACAATAAAAAATAACAAATTTTGAGTTGGGCTCAAATTTGGAAACTAGAAACATTAAAAAAAAACGACCAGGAAAATACTTAGACTAAATTGGATTCGTATAGCCCAAGATATTGAGCAATCAAATCTTTTCATCAACAACAAAATCGCTTTTTTCGAGGCCTAAATGGTGGAATTTGCCGAAATTTCAGCTTTTGTTAGCGCAAGTTATTCCTAGAATCACGTTGTCCATCAACCTATCAAATTACATGTGATTTCGAGATATCTCTATCAACTACCTCGTTTGCTTTTGGATTGGTCCATGTCCTCCATATAATCCAATATCACGTACGCGGCTGCATCAGATTACTAGGCAAAAAGGGGCCATTATGCATTATGAAGGCGTGCTCTATATATAACATCTATTTAGTGAAATAACAATTTCTATTCCAGAGTTAGTAGTGGTTTTAAGACTTAAACAATGACAGCTCGGGAGATTGCCTTGTAGTCGAGCCTGAATGAGCTTTACTGAGCTTGATATCCTCTTTCTTGGTGAGTGAGTCCCAACCCTTGTGCGAGTTAGTCTCCCAAGTAAACTCCTATCCATTAGAGTTAAGTGGTTCTCTAGGATGACGTTGACCCTACTCATTCTTCATATATTCCACTTCCCTATCACATTATAAAAACGTTAGTATTGTGGTATTAATATCCCTATTTTCTTCATCTCATCCTGTACATTTTTTTTTATTTCTCAATTTTATTTGGCTCCATCAAGTCTTCTTGTCTACATGACTTGTACTTATATAACATCATATAATAGGACTTCTTGTAACGCCACCGTTTCCCATACAATAATTATAAAGAAAGATAACTGAATGTCAGTGAAGTAAGTTATACTCACAACAACTATTACTGTGGGATATTAAGGTGTGGAGACGGAATCATTAATTTTGTTGTCGGAGAGGGAGGAATAAAATAAAATATTTTTAAATTTAAGAAGATCAAGGTAAAAGTTTTAAAATTTTATGGAGGGGTTACTGTAAAATTTCTTGAATTTTGAAAGGTCAAAGGTAAGATTTTTTAAATTTTGGAGGGTCAATACACTTCTTTTTTTCTTCTCATAAATACTAAAAATCTATTGCAACCTAAAAGAATTTCATTGAAGTAGAAATAAGGGCTTTAGCAACAAATGTTTTGTCACTAATTGTAGATGTTCGTCACTAAAGGTGTCTTTAGCAGCAAATTTGTTTTATCACAAGCTTGTCACTATAGACCCTAATGAAAGTATTTTGTGACAAAGAAATGCATTGTCACTATTTCTTTGGTTTTAAGTAGCAAAAATGTTTTGTCACGAAAATTTTTTAAATTAGTATGACATCGTTTTCTCACAAATCATAGAGATTTCATCACTAAAAGTTGTATTTTGTCACTAAAGGTTCTATTTGTACTTCTCTTTAGTGATAAGATAATGAGTCACAAAATATATAAATATAGGGTGACGACAATAATTTGTCACTATAAGAATTTTGGTCACTAGGTGCTTGTCACAAAAGGTCAGTCTAGGACTTTTAGACATGAAAATGGTTTGTCTCTAAAAATCTTCACCTCATTTTTTTATTTTATTTTTACAATTGACCTATGTTGTGAAATCCACTTACCATTACAAATCATTAAGCCCACAGTAATGTACATATAACCTTAAAATAGTAAACAATATCATCATGTTAAAGCAAAGCACTCCAAGTTTTCCAACACAATACTAATTCATGTAGAGAAATTATCAAAGTTCCCTTCATGAGCAATAAAATACAAAAATGAAGCAATACAAGTACTTCAATTCCAGAGATCATATTACACATAACTAAAAATCCATATGCTAAACAGTTGCCTGATGCCTACACATTTTCTCAATCAACAAAATTTCCTAGGTAGTTGAATGTAAAAATCTTTTCTAGTTTGAAGGTGTGCCAAGGGTCCATGGCACCTTGGGCACTATAAGGTTTTCTGCTTTCCACTTTATATAATTAGCACGGTTGTACTAGGTAAATCCCTACTTCTTGCTGACAATGATCTTTTGACAACTAGGGAACTTGTACTTTGCTTTGCACAAGGCTTCTTGGGCATCTTTGCAGCGGACAGATAGAAGGACCTGACAGGATGCTATCACTTTGGCCACATGAGCACATGTTCCTTGAGGCTTACCAAAAACTCCATGTCTTCCAATCCGGAGCCTATCAGCTGGGCAAGAGAGCTTCTTATTAATATGCAGGACATGAAATGGACGCACACACAAACATAGAAAGAATCAAATCTCTACATTGCAAAATTAAGAGTCCAAGAACAAGAGTGTCCTTTACTACACTACATCAATTAATTTAAAAACCAGAAAATTAAAGGAAAATTTATTTCTATACTTCCTATTCTTGATTCTTGATAAAAATTAGTTAACCTCCATCAAATAATTGAAGCACGCAGGTGTCTTTCAAACAAAACCTCTAAAATTTGAGTTTAAATTATGCATTCCATATAAATAATCAAACTTAAGCTAGAATGTCTTACTATTATGACTATAGATGGGCTCTAGATTTTCTAACTAAACTGGTCCAAAATGGAAGATAAAAGGAAAAACATTGAAGCAACATGATTTAGAGTTTACCTTCAAACCTACGCAGCCTACTATTCCTGCGACTACAGTGATAGCATCCAGGTGGCAAGCAACCTGGAAACAGATTACATGCAATATCCACAAAGTAATGAAAACCACTTACATCAGCAAAACAAGGGGTGAGTAAGGAAAGTAGATGGTGGCCAATCTCAATGACACCCTGCTCTCTAGGAATAATTTCAGCCTTGTGTTCAACATCAACCAAAGTCTCTGTAAGTTCATCAACCAATGATTCATTCCTAACATGCAACAACTAACTGAGGTTTGAATTTCTTGACTTGCATAATGTAAAATGTTTTTATTAACAAAGCTTCCAGTGTGAATAAAAACCTTTAAGCGTTAATCTAGTGAATTACGATTGTTGATGAGACAATAATGAGAAGTGAGAATGGACCAAGAATGCAATTTATTTACAGAGGGGTTGGCATAGGTAAACACCATCACTGAATCATGATAAACTAGCTTCAAGAAATTGCCTTTTTGATTAATGGAATAACACTATTTAAGAATCTTGAGCTCTGAAATTGAAGCCCTGCACAAAACCTATGCGCAATGAGCTAAGGACACACAATCATAAAAACCAAGTTGCCCACAATTAAGTATCATCATTGTTGCAGCCACATCCAATCATGCTAAGCATGATATAAGCTATATTCTTGCCACTATAAAGTCAAAACAACATTTTCATTGCATCATAAATTGCAATCAAATATAGTGCACCTCTAATGTACTATTGTTCAAATGACATGGCTATTTAATTAATACTCTAACTATAATACACACAATATCAACTTGAAATTCTAATGTGAGAGAACTTTTCTGACGAGATGGTAAGTTGCATTCCTGGTTCATAGCATCTTTACATGTATGTAATGAATGTAATTTTTTTAGTAGGTAGACTTCTTTTTGGGGGTGTAGGGGGTTCCCTTCCCTTTACCCATAAAAAACCCTGCCACCTGGACTTGAACAATACACATTCCAACAAGAGCCAGAGAAGAGCTTATGTACAGGAACTTCACTATATACAAATATACATAGGATTATTTTTTGTGTGTAAATATATACACAAGATGTACATAACCAAATTGTATCAAAACACGTGTTTAGTAGGACAAGTTACCAAGGATAAATCTAGCTCTTGAATTTTGAATTGGACCACTTCAAAACCATTTTCTTCCTCACAATCAAAAGTGGGCTCATCTTTCTCTTGCAATGATGTCAAGTAGACTGTAATGTAGATCTAAATCACATGTAAACTCAATCAAAATAAGAAGAGCCAATTCAACACTACATTTGACTACATTCAGAATCTCACCTATGAAAATGAAGTAAACTTCATTGGTTAAGTCATATTATAAAAATAAGAAAACTTCCAGAAATCATCAATGATTAGTTAGAAAACATACTAAAAATACAAAAATTGAAAACATACCCTATGGATTGGAAACTCACAAATACACCTCTGTAAAATTAAACTGTATTACTTCCCGAACTAAAGCTTCTTTCAATTTTTCCAAGACAAAAATTGACTGCAGAATTGATAACAAACAAGAAAAGATATCAAAGGAGATCACTCAAATCTAAATGAAAACATGCAAGTTCAATTATGCATTTGCTATGAGTTGATTGCTCATCTTAGTATCATAAATGTCCTAAATTTCGTAAACTAAAATTGATCAATCTCACAGCTTCAAAAACTACAATTTTAGATCATCATAATCAAATTTTATGAGAAAATAACAAAAGCAACAGAAAACCTCATTCAAGGTGAAAAAGCAAATATAGCTGCATTTATAATCTCACTACTTTGTTAGTTGAAGTTCCTCTAGTTGTCATTACGAGCTTTTCCATATCAGGAATGAATATTCGTTAAATTTCCAATTTCGAAATCGATGAAGCGAGGAATAACACACTAGAAGAACTTCAAGAGATCAAGCAGTGTCGATCAGAGGCTCTCAATTTCGGGAGAGATGATTAAAGCAAAGGCGTCAACGAAGGTTCAAAGTAGCGAAGGTTTTTGGAGGTGGAGGAATTCGAATGAGCAAGGTGGCATGAAGGGAGGGGAGAGGAATTCTAAGGTTTCTAGGGCTTGGATTTAGGCAGAGTTGAAGTAGTCAACAGTGAGAAATGGAGTTCGCATTGTCAAATACGAGAGAGCCTTATCCATTCGAAGCATCTCAATTTCGAGAGAGATGCTCAGAGTAGAGGTGTCATTGAAGGCTCGAACCAGTGATGTCTTCGAAGACGGAGGAATTTGAAGCAGCGAGGTGAGACAACGGGAACCAAAGGAAATCTACGGAGGTTTCATTGAACTTCAATGGAGGTTCCTTCAAGCTTCAATGGAGGAATTACGCTTAGGGTTTGCAATGGAGAAGAAACAAAGCACAAGAGAGACGACTGTGCAGAGAAAGTGTGTGGTATTAGAGTGAAAAATTATAATATGTGTTCCTTTTTTTCATACCACATCAATTTTGTGACAAAAAGGCCGTCACCATGTACTAAAAAATTAACTACAAATTATTATTTATCACTTTTGCTTTACTAACATTAGTGACATCTTAAAAATTTTAATTATGTAAAAATTTTCAATAATGTATTTAGTGTCAAAATATTAGTGAGAAAGCATTAGTTTGTGACAGATAGTGCTTACTTTTCTTATTAGTGACCAAAGGTATGTTTCATGGCAAAATGACTATTTTTAGTGATAAATCAATCTTCATTGAAACTATGCATACTTGATAGAACCTTTATTTGAACACCTTCAATCTCTTCGAATGCAAGACATTTATTTGAAGTAGAGATAGACGTCAATCCTCTATTTGGTTCATTGCACAGCTCTTGGAATTCGTTGCTTGATCTTGAACTTGTTGTGCATTCTTCTTGACATAGATTAGACTTAAGATTCAACTTTAAGTCTAAGTTATGAACTTTGTTAATCTGCACACTAAGTAGATTCATTAGTAAAATAACACAAAATTTAGTTATCATCAAAATCAACATGGGAATTAACCTTGAGTTAACAAGGGTCAACTTTGAGTCAACAATCTCCTCATTTTTTATGATGACAAAACCTTTGCAAAATAAGTTCATATAAGATTAAATTAAATGAACAAAGTTAAATAACATACCAATAAGAAAACTCCCCATTTTTTTCGTAATTAAGCAAATGATGCTTAGAGGATAAAAACATTTCAAAAACAGTTTCAGGGAGTTTTTGTCAGTGAAATAAAAAACATTTTGAGAGAAATGATCTATGTTACTTCCCCTGAGAACATGCTCTATATATGTCAAAAGGTACTCATTTCATTTCTTTTTCATTTAATGTCATTACAATAAACAATTCATGTTTATTTTAGTAAATTCCATTTCTTGTCCAATTCAAGTTCCCCAATATTAAATAAATTCTTCTCCCCCATAATTTAAACAGATTCTTCTTGTCAATATTTCTCCAATTCTGAGTGATGTTTACCTCATATTTCAACAAACATGCTTTGTACAATTTTGCAATATAATTTTCATTACAAATTCTTTAACTCGTTTTTCAACAAACATCCTTTGTACAATTTTGCAATACAATTTTCATTACAAATTCTTTAACTCATTTTTCAACATACATGCTTTGTACAATTTTGCAATACAATTTTCATTACAAATTCTTCTCCCCCTTTTTGTCAAGCCATCAAAAAGAGAAATAGAATGAGAATAATACAAATTGAGTGAGAATGATAGACAAGTACAATAGCAAAAAAAATATTAAAAGCAGAATAGATTGTATAAGCAGGGAATAAATCAAACAAGTTATCAGAGCAATCACAGTTGATACCAGAACAGAATTATATTTCATTGATTAAACCAAAGAGATTACAAAAGAAATTGTCACATTTATCATTTCCATATACACTATTCCAGAATTAAAACAAAACATTCAGTCAAAGCAACAAAAAAAATGTTATAACAGGACCATTAGAGTGACAGAACCATGAGTATTCAAGATGATGGGAAAGGATTTTGGAGGAGTTTAAGGAGATGGAGAAGGGGAGGGTGTTAGATCAACAGGATCTGAGGCAGTGTTGGATAGACCAGAAAATGCTCTAGGCCTCAAACCATATGGCCTCCTTCGCACAAATCTAGATGCTGAGGTAGAGGATTTGGCTTTCTTTGCTAGAACAGCCTTCTTTCTTGGGGCAGCATCCTCAGATTCCTCAAAGTCATCATCTGCAAGCTCATCCTCCTCAGATTCTAGGTTAGTGTCCTCCAAATCTTTCTCTGCTTCCTTTTCTTCCTCATTTCTTTCTTCAATTTCTGGTTCTCTTTCTCTTCCTTCTTCTTCTACAGTAATACCCTGAGCCCTTTTTAGTTGGATCACATCTTTCTTAAGATCTTTCAGTTGCAACAGCCCTTCATCAATCTTTTGGTTCACGTTCTGAAGCATGTCCATCATGTTCCCCAAAAGTTCATCAATCGAAGAGGCATCAAGGGTTTGGGCTAAGGGCTTCCTAGGGCCAGAGACAGATGCCCTTTTCTGTGAAGAACTGGCAGGGGCAACTTTGTTTGACCTTGGAACCCAATGGCCATTAACTTTCTTATAACCCATCCGACTCAAAGTGTACTTGCTATATTCATCTTTGTAAGAATTAGGCTTTCTGTAGTTTACTCCCAAGAGATTGACATGAAAGTGTTCGAAAATCTTGGTTAGCAACATTCCATAGGGTAGGTTCTTGGAGGCGATGGTAGCAATATTGGCCATGTTGGAGAGAATGTAGTAAGGAACATCAATTCTGATGTTTGTGAGAAATGCCCATAAGAAAAATAGGTCCTTCTCAGTTACGCGCTCAAAGGCACCAACTTTGGGTAAGAAAATGGTTGTCACAAAATGGTGGACAAGTCTTAATTCAACAGGAAAATTGTTGGCTATGAGTTGAGTGGATTCGGGCATGTCATGACCAAAGAGAACTCTAAGTTGTTCTTTTCGACTAATGTTTTCAAAATACATTTTTCCACCATAACCAGTTTCCATAATTTCTGCCAAAGTCCCTTCATTCAGAATGATTTTCACTCCATTCACAAAACTGGTAATCATGTTGCTTCCAACTTTCTTCGTCAGATTAGAATAGAAATGTTCAACCAATTTTGGGTATACATTTTCTCTAATAGTAGTGTATGGTTCCCATCCTAGATTTTCAAGAATATGGGGGAAGTCAAAGTTCTCAGACTTAAAGAAAGCATGATCTATCCAGTGTCCATTCAAAACTTTATGAAGACCAAAAATGTTTATATACTTTTCTTCTACCATTGCATCTATGAAGTGTGTTAAATCCCATCCAGGTTGCTCTGTCGGAGCCCTATCCTCTGAATCTCTGATGACTGGTCCAGCCCTTTTTCGTTTCTGAGTACGTGTAAGAGGAACGTTAAGCCAGGTTCTATTTTAGGAGCCATTGTGGGATTAAAAAAGGATGAGAGAGAATGGAAAGTAGATCGATAAGGGTTTATAAGGATATTGAGATGAAGATTTGCGATGGTTGAGAGTGACGGTTGGGTTTTGGTGCGAACAGGGGAGCGTGAGAGAAAACGAGTGAGAGCGAATGAGTGAGAGGGAAATTTTGAATGTTTGTAAAGTGGGCTCCGTCAAAGTGTATAGGCCTGAAGCATGAGGCGACTCATGAACTAAATGAGCCGACATATGCCTTGTTAATGAAATGATTTAAGTCCACTGACGTGATGAGCCGACTCTATGAAATAAAGTGTCGACTCTTTCATCCAAACTGAGCATGTGAATTATACTGAATTCAGGAAATGATCTTTTTCAAATTTTGAGATAAAGATTATCTTAATATGATCATATAATGCATCATGAGTTCAAGAAGAGCATTTCATATGCATGATAAACACATTTAAACATTCAAAACACAAATTTCACTCAAATCAAACACAATTTAAGATAGAGGATCACTCATCCCTAATTCTCTTCTAATCATACAAAAATGATCTTCACTTAATGGTTTAGTAAAGATATCAGCTAATTGCATATCAGTGCACACAAAGTCAAGTTCTATATTACCTTTTTGTACATGATCACGTATAAAGTGATATCTGATTTCAATGTGCTTTGTGCGAGAGTGTTGAACATGATTTTTAGACAAGTTTATAGCACTAGTATTATCACATTTAATAGAAATATGATCAAACAAAATTTCATAATCTTCTAGTTGTTGTTTGATCCATAACACTTGTGCACAACAACTACCAGCTGCTACATATTTAGCTTCAGCTGTGAAGAGAGCAACTGAATTTTGTTTCTTGCTATACCAAGATACAATCATATTGCCTAGGAGTTGGCAACAGCCATTTGTACTCTTTCTATCAACTCCATTCCCCGCATAGTCAGCGTCAATGTAAGCATTTAGATTAAAACATGTATTTCTTGGATACCATAATCCAAGATTTGGTGTGTGCTTAAGATAACGAAAAATCCCTTTTACAGCAATCATATCAGATTCTTTAGGATTAGATTGAAAGTGAGCACATAAACAAACACTAACTATTTTGTCAGGTCTACTAGCAGTTAGATATAATAGAGAGCCTATCATGCTTCTATAAAGCTTATTATCTACTGACTTACTTGTCTCATCACTATCCAATTTAGTTATAGTACTCATTAGAGTACTTATAGGCTTTGCATCTTCCATGCCAAACTTTTTGATAAAGTCCTTAATGTACTTGGCTTGGTTGATAAAGATACCTTCCTTCGATTGCTTGATTTGAAGTCCGAGAAAGTAGTTGAGCTCTCTCATCATACTCATCTCAAATTCTCCCTGCATACACTTAGCAAATTCTTCGCAAAGCAATTCATTAGTAGCAGCAA